>CM060595.1:51086605-51234105 GCA_030578255.1 Tiaroga cobitis
TTACTTGCAATCATAACAGAACCCCTCCAAAACACACCCTTATCAAACCTACAGGGGTTCACACCTGCTGAATGTATTTTTCTCTGATATCTTTTCTGATATATCTCTGATTTATATAAAAAAAATAACATTTAGGGTTTCCAATCCAACAAGGAACACGCATGTGTGAAGAGAACAGAGTTCATGAAACCATCAGGGTTGTGAACCATTCACAATTAATTCAAGATTTCATTTAAGATTACAATTTGAAATGTAATGGGCTGAAATTCAGTCATTTTTAACTAATTTGTTTATTTAATATAGCCTATTTCATTATAATACATTTTTAAAAATGCTTGTTGAATGCATTTAAATTCTTCTCCCTTCCGATTCAAATTCCAATTGAATTTCCTCTGGCAAATTTAATTCAAACCCTGGTTAACATGCTTCATATATTAAAGGTCATGTGTACAACTATAAGAAAACTATATGCAAGTCAAATGCGAGTTAATTTCTCAGTATTTAAACTTTAAGATGACATCACAATAATTGACATGAACTCCACTGGCTGTAGCGCACAAAAAGCAGGACTTGTTTGATACCTGCTCATCTTTTCCAAATCTATTGCCATCATGGCTCTCCAAGGCCCCGCACACCTAGGAGAGGCAGCAAGGTCTACCTCTAAATGGCTCTTCATAGTCGAGATCCACTCCTGGGACCCTCTTATCCGGTCTCTCCCCAGCAAGGCAACACATCAGCGGGGTTCAGCGTCCCACTCTTTCGCTGCTCTCCAGTGCGGTGCTAAAATAACAGCCACTCTGGGTCTGAATGGGGCCACTGGAGAGGAAGGCTGTTAAGAGGCCTATCCTGTGCTCGGCGCAAGGGGGAACAGATGCCTGTTTGATTAATAGAAGACCACACAGACTGGGATTTCAACTATTTTTTCTTTCCTTCCCTTTTCAGCAAAGAGAGCCTCACACAGAGTGGTATTTGCGCCTTAGCGTAGCTCAAAACGATTAATGACAGTCTGAACATAAAATACAAGATCTCTGCGCAACGTCTCTCGCTGAAGAGCGTCCCTCTGCGGTTTTCTACCATGTGCTGATTTCAGGGCTAATTAGCTTAACCTCACAAACCGTCTCTGAGCTGCAAGACTTCAGTGTGATGAATGTAGATGGAATAATGCGTCTGCGGAGTAACTTAAACGCACAGAAGCATGTGTTTGTACTTTTTTTTTGCGACGTGACTTATATCTTAAATACGGAATATGCATAGCATTGATAAAGAGCAAATAAAGCAATAAAAACGTGAATACTACTTTGTAGCATGACATACCAAAACCACGTTAAAGCGCGCCTAAGTCCTTTGAACTCCAACAAGCATGGAAGAGCTTTCATAGTGTTCCTGGTCATGGAATTCTGTTCATTTAACCTCCTTCCTGTGCTCGGCCACAGAATTCCGGTCTTTATAAGATCCTTCTGAACCGGTTCCCGAAATGTCGAATCCATTACAAGCGTGTTTGCAATATCCATCCAGTCTAGCAATTCGTCTCTGCCAGTGACTGAACATTATCCAAGATTCATGTTTGGCCACAAGCAACAACCATCTGGCTTTGCGAGCGAGGATAACAACGTCCTCTGCAAATAGCATTGACTTCAAACGCAGGAAACAATGAAACAAAATGTTAAAAATCTCATCCTGGCATCTCCTTCAAACGGGCGATAAAGAGCCAAGCGTTCATATTTGATATTCACTGCCATCCTGATAAAAAGCATACTTGCTCTCGCTAAAAAAATGCAGCTACCCTGCAGCTAGACTGATGGTTATCCCAGCCCTAGCGGGAGTGATCACACTGGGGATGGTTAAACGAGCTCCAGCAATCAACTCTTGAAAGAAACTGGTCATTAGCTGGCCCACGAGTGCTAAAATTACCCTGCACAAATGCAGGCAGACTCCTGAGAGGGCCTGACCTCAACTTTACAAGCTGCTTTCCTCGCTGTAGGGCTGCTAGATCATCTCAAGAGCGCTGCTCCATCCCCGTCTGGTCCCAGGGCGGCCCTGGCACAGGGTAAGGATGGTTTTAACAGGCTTAGACTGGTAGCCCTGGGAAAGCTTACTGAAAGGTGTAAGATTTGCATTTTACTTTTATGCATTTTGCAGATGCTTTTATCCAAAACGACTTGCATTGCATTTCAAGGTACACATTTACATTCTTATCAGTTCTTGCTTTCCCTGGGAATCGAACCCATGACCTTGGCGTTGCAAGCGCCAACGCTCTACTGTTTGAGCTACAGGAAGGCTACAGCTGTGTAAGACAGTTACTTTAAACCTGCAAGCATCAAATGCTACCATTTAATGACTTGGGTAAAGAGACAATTTGGAAATCTTGTTAAAATATGTTCACTTAAGATCTGTGTATTATTTTCATGAACATATTTTCCCTCAAAAGCCTAATACAGCTGGATGTTTTACCAGTTATTCTCAATGGGGTTTCTCAAATGTAATGAAATGATTTATTGATCTAAATAAGTATAAATGAAAGGAAGTACAACAAATACTACGATGGGCATAATACCCAAATATATATATATATATATAGCCCAGGAATGTTTTTTTGACAGGCATACTAGTGAAACCTCTGGAGAGTGTTCACTTTCCGCAAAATCAAGTTAATAATATTTGTATTTGAAAGGTTAAGTTGTGTCTTAGAAATTATTGGTTTAGAAACTGTCCAACGAACCTCGGCAAATGAAAGCTACAGCAATATCAATACCCCATGCAGCTTAAATGCACAGCAACCGATAGCATTTCAGCAAATGGCCAGACTTCAACAAAATCAATACACCATGTGCGATCATTCGAATAAATTGGAATGAAATGAAAAGGGAAATGAACATGTCCAAATGTAATATTTTCTGAAACGCGTTAAGAAAAACAACTCCCGCCACTTAAGATAATAGTTACAGCCACCGTAGTATAGCACGACTCAATGCCTCTCCATATAAATAGAACATGACAACAGAATCATAATTTAAAACATCATAAATATTGAAAGGAAATTAAAATAATTTATGGAATAGGTTGGTCGACAGGGTATGTTTTTCTGTTTGCACAGAGCAAAACGACAGGCGGAGAGGAAGAGGAAGATAGCTTTAGTAATTGCTTTTTCTACCCCTGAAGCAGCTTCCTGCCTTTTATCAAAAAGGCAATCTCTGTCAGTAATGGCTCAATTAATAATTAAACACATGTTTTATCTCCTCCACGCTCCTGCTATTTATTTTCATCTTCCTGACAGGCAGAACTACACAAACAGGGTTAGCGCTATCAATAAAGAGGAACATTCATAACACTCGCTTTCCAGAAATGAAAGGAAAACACATACACACACATACACAAGCAAGCTACCAAAACAAATGGTCATATGTTCTGAGATGTTGGGGAGAAATAATGAAAGTTGGAAATAATAAAGAGATATGAATGCCATTCTTCCATTTGAGCTGAAGCTGCAGTTCTGTTTCAGAGCCAAGTGGGACCAAACGACATTTATGAAACACTCCGACTTGTCTAAAACAATAACATGTAATATACTGTATATACAAAAAGCTTCATAGAGTGGGTGTTCCTTCAAAGTAATTTACATGCTTTACAAATTGGTCAGACAGTTGGATCTCTTCCTGTCTAACTAGCCAGAATAAGTTGCAATATGGACTTTGAATTAATGGCAATATGTGTATAAACCAAGAGCCAAAAAGGCGGAGAACAGAAATCAAGCATGAACAAAGCACCCAAACAAAGGACAACAACATTCTATGTTTATTAATATCAAATGACAAGCTTGGCCTGACAAAACAGCAGTGGAACATTTACACACAATAACAGCTGGACAGGCTTTATCAAACACATACAAATCCAATTCCACCTGTACATGCAACATTAACCTCCGCAATGACTGGTGGGTTTAATATTAGCTGCTAATCTTGGAATATCTTAAGTCTGGTCCATCCCTGACCGTGACTCCTCGATCTCTGCATTTTCACGATTCAACAGCTGCAAAGCTGATTAGCTGGTCGAGAGGTCAACTTCTATTCATTATTTAATGGGCAAGAGGCCACAAACACTGCAGCGCTAAGGTTAGCAATACATCAGCATTAACCTCAGTAGAGGAGAAGAGCCGCATACAAACACACTCTCATTCTCCACCGTTTCCCCCAAAATCCTTTGACCTCTGCTGGCCTCCACACATTTTTCCCTCCCTCTGTTTTTGCACCCATGCAGGAGAGGAGAGAAGAGAGTGCATTTTATATTCTGAAGGACTGAGGGGAGGGCGTGTGCGAAGGGGGGCTCATCCGCCAAGGCGGAGCAGGGAGCAGACTTTTATTGACATGCAGCAAATAGCGGGTAGGAACAAAGGCCACTCAACGGCTATTGAATCGTGGGCCTGCAGACAGAGTGCTTGATTAGCGATTCGACACGGAGACCCTGAGCCGTGTAGCATATAATGAGTGCTTAGAGAACGACCCTGCGGCTCCCTGGGGACGGTGGAGGGGAGGCAGGGTGGGGGGAGTAGCATCCATCCTCTGCGGAATTGATTCAGCCAAATGCTATCAAGAAAAACAGAGTATAACGTGTGACGACCAGACGTGGCTCTTAATCTGGAATTACATGCGTTACGATAACGGTATGGACTGTAAATATTATTCATAATAAATTAGTTGGGTCAATTTGTTTTCCTGTGTTGGTGAGCAGACAGATTTCTGCAACGGTGGATTAACAGAGAAAACCGGCGCGTTATCAATTTGATCTTGTGAGGATGTGGCAATGGCCGTTACCCCCCTTCTTTTGTTGCTTTCTCACTCTCTTTCTTTCTTTGTTCTATAGTCCTAATCCACTATGTGTGGGCCGGTAAGTTTAATGGAAACAATTTATTAAGTCCGGCTTAAAATGCCATCTGCTGTTAAGCCTTCCAAAGCCGCTAAGCTCTCAGTTTGGCCCGAAGCTGGCGGTGCTTCTCGCGTACAGTAATACGCTGTTTAAAATGAGCACAACGGGTCAAAATTAATCAGGATTAGCAAACCAGAAATCCACTTCACAAATGGCTTTTCACCACAATCTTCCTTCGCTATCCCAGCATGCCCCGGGTTTGCCTGACAGACCTCACACACAAAATGGGTGCGTCACCGCTTCACTGATGGGTAAAATGAAGAGAAAGAGAGCAACCCCCCTCCCAACTATGCTTAAAGCCTCTAACCTTATTGTGCTGCAGGCAGATGCTGCACACGGTTCTAGGTCCAACAATCACCATATATAGCTCTGCATTAGCTGTACTCTAGTTCCACACATAGAGTAAATAATAAATGTAAAACAGAGCTACATTTCATATGTGATAGAATGATTGACAGAGAGAACGATAGATAGAACGATAGATCGTACAAGCAGTAGATAGAATGACAGAACAAACGTTAGCTAGACCAAACTCATGAGCTATAGCTAGAAAGAAAGAACGCCACATTGATAGAATGGATAGACAGAATGAACGTTAGACAGTTCTATGAACAATAGCTATAACAATAGAACAGATTAACTAATATAAGTATATAAGTTACTAGCATGAATTCACTATGCTTTCATTCAGGGCAAGAAAACCCTGGCACTGCTAGATGGAGAGCAAGCCTCTTATAAAGTTACGAAAAGCACAGCGATTGTGGTAATTATGTAAGAACAGATTTACAGTAAAACTAAACAGCTGTTAAGCTGATACGAAACTTGTATGTCACCGCAGTACTTGACTGAGGGCACAGAATCAATCAAATCAAGCACCAGCGTGCACGAAAGCTGTTTACAGAAACAAAGACACATGCATATTTGTGCATGCAGCACCACATTCATGCTGAGGTATTTTCCCTGTAATGCAATTCTCCAACGCAAGACATGAGCCAAGCGAGTGATCAGTCTGCCAGAAGTTCTTCAGGGCAGACCAATTTGGGGATCAGAGCTGAGCGAGCTTTAGATTGGTCTCAGCGGACGTACTGTAATGGGACACATATGCTCCTATACCCCCAAAATCTAGAATAACAGTCTAAAGGAATGGTGCATTCCATGGAACAAAGTCTGGACAAACCAACATTCAAAAACGACAACAGGAGAACAAGGGTAATAATAGTATACATTCCTTGCCAAGTGCTTTGGATGCTATTGCCAGAAGAGTGATTACAGCAACAACAAAAGCGAGTGAAAGGCCATGTGACATACAGGAAATTCAAAAATAAACTCAACCACCACGATTTCAATTAATTTCACTTAGGAAATAGAACTTTTACTTGCAGACAAGAATTAAGAAGAATTAAGGTATCTATAATACAGCCCCAGAAATTCTGGAACAGAGAGCCAAAGTTTTCCAGGTGATACCTAAAAAAGACCAAACTGGAACTACTGTGATAACACTGGATATGAAAGGTTACGAAGACTGAACTTAAACTACAATATGAAGTCCAAACTCAAAGTATTATGCAACTTTTAGAACATTAAACGTTAAGAAATCCACACTGGAAAATGAAACTTAATGGATATCAAAAGTTACATAGTTCAATTTCTGACATCGTAACCTTTGATATCCAGTTCAGACTATCATCAAACATCATGGATTTCAAACGTTAAGCATCCCTGAAAGATCTGTAATCTCTACAGTCTGGGCATCAAATTGCTAGTAGTACGATAATATTTATTTCCTGCAGTCCTAAATCACTTAATCCACATATTCCCACTCTTGGTTTTGCATTCTTTTCAAATCCTAATCTGGCACTTCCTACCACTTTCTGCTTTCTCTGTATCATCCCTGTGATCCCTGGGAAGAGTGTGTGCTTGACACACATTAGCAGGATATTAAGGAAGATGCAGTTTGTCTCGCCATCAACAGTAACAGATTAGGGAGCCTGTTATATAAACAACAACAAGAACAAGTTCTTCTGTTGACATCTGAAGTGCTCAAGCCATGTGCTCTGATCTACTTTTAAACATGTCAGTTGTTGCACAAGTCTTTTCCTATGGTTATGTCTGGAACTCATCCATGCAGAGACATGCATACAAATGACTTTAATATGGAACCCGACGGTAGTCACAAGTTCTACTCTTCCTCTGAGCTTGACTTGTCTCCTCTCACTTCCTCTTTTCGGCGTTTTCAGAGAGTGGGGGGCAAAAGCTCTCCAAAAGACTCATGCAGGGCATCAGAAGTGTGGCATTAAACTCAACATATCATCCGCACTGTGCAACAAACAGAATTCGTTTCACAACTTAGTTCCCCTACAAAACCTGGATGTGGACCAACTAAAAAAAACTTCAAGGGGCGACTTCCTACTGCTTTCAGATAAACTTTAACTACTGCTGGAAACAGTAAAAAGCAGCTCAAAACCACATTAGAAGCAAAGCTCTATCAGCAGCCACTTGCAAATGAATGAAAACACAAGGAAACAAATAAGCACCATTTCACCATTTAACAGTCTCATAGGATTTAAACAGGCTTTTAGCAGGATTACAAGGCATCTGAGATTTGCTGTCTGTCATAGGTCTAGAGATGCAAACACACTCAACCCAAGCTTCTGATGAGTCTGACGGCCCAGGACTTACTGCTACCACATTTAGCACCAAGTACATCTACATGTGTGCCACCTAACATTTGAGCATTTGAGGGGAACCTGTAAAGATGGTTATCTCTTTGGCTCACAAGGCCAAAACCCTTCTAACTGTAATATTCATGAAAAAAATGAGAACAACAGAACAGCACTAGTCAGGCAAGAGCAGGGTGGGAAATTAACTTTTTTGCCCACCAGTCACAGTGGCTGGTGGATGCCCAATTTTACCAGCCACTTATATTTTTTACCAGCCACTTTTTCCGGAATTCAAATTTATAAAGTATTATTATACACAGCAAGTACAGTGCATGGACTGGTCGTCGGGAAGGTTTTTTAATTTTCCTTTCGTCTGTACCTCAGCTATATGTCACGGTCCGTTCAGCGCCGTGTCCGTGCGCTGTGTCCGTGACGCACAGCGCTGAAAACCAATCAAATTAGTTACTCGACAAAAGTGCATTATTGTTACTTAGCAACAGAATTCTTTGACAAAAGCTGTCCAATCCGTTACAAGGAATGTTTTAAGTAGTAACCAATAAAAATATATTTTACATACAATCTACCCGCCACTGTGGCTGGTATACAAGGCAAAGTCACCCGCCACTTTGAAAAAGTACCCGCCATTGGCTGGTGGTTGGTGCTAATTTCCCACCCTGGGCAAGAGTAACGTTACTCTTGTGAATGGTGTATGGTTCTGAAAGTGAGCTCAGAGTTGCCTGTGGGAACATATTGCATAGTGTCAGGTTTGGGGAGAAAAATATTAACTTCAACACCAATAACCTAGACTATCTGAACAGTGGCCTAGAACAGAGCTGCCTAGAATGGAAAATAAGTGAAACAAGGATTTGTTTGAGTGAGTTTTACTACAGTGCAACTTGCACAATGGAAGTTTCTTATATATTTATTGACAACCCTGAGGTATTCTTTGTTTCAAAAACAGTTTATGAATGGGGTAAAAGGTCAAATCAGGCTTAATCATGTCTTGAACATCCAACATCATGTGAAACATCTATATAGCACCCACAACATGCTCTTACCTTTAGGTGCAGTAGGCGAGAAAAGCTTCTCTGATCCTAAATCAGATGCCTGAAAAACAGAAGTAAAACACAATTAGACAATTTTTAAACAAATACTCTCCTCCTCCCCTTTTTTGGGGGCGGAAATGCAACAACATGGCAGCAACTGTTGTGCTACGCTAAAGATGGCTACCAACAAATAAACAATAGAGCAAGAGAAAAACAGGAGGGGAATGACATAAAAATCCAAAAGACAAGTAAAACACTGTCCAAATGTTTAGGTGGAGCCATCTCGCGCAATTGTCCACATCCTTGCTCTTAATGATTTAACAAAATATCACTGATGGATGGTGACATCACAAATCCTACCCGCAGACTACAATAGGAAAACAGTAATCTCCCTACAAAGTGACTTAAGTGCTATGTAGACTAAACATGAGTGTGCTTTTCCTTCCCCTCCATGTAGCAGAACGTGTAGTTTCTGGCAAGCAGCAAGAAAAAGAAAACATGCCAGGCTCCTACCAAAACACACAGTCATTGACAGACAGGACATGGGGCTCTTAACGAAGAAGGAACTCTTAAATTCTTCACACACTATACACAGGGGTGGTAAAGAATGCCAGCACACACATTCTAACTTTTTCTTAGAATAGAGCACTAGTGACAGCTTTTGTACCTTTTCTTCTGAGAGTACATATCTCTTTTTCTGAGATACATATATTACAGCAGATTTAAATGCAAAACAATGTAAAAGAGACCATAAAAGAGATGTGAGATCAAGGAATATGCAAAAATACATATTTTCAAAAACAACTAGCTGGTGGGTTGTGTGTTAGATCTGTTTCTGATGCTCTATTCACACAGGAGGTCATGGGTCACTGCGCTGTTGTTTTGTAGGAGTGTTCCTACTCTGGTATAACTATATCCGCTGGTGAATCATGATCTGCACTCCTATGGCAGTTGCCACACCATTTCACTTCCTATGTGCATTAAGTTGAGTTGTGCACGCTGTAAAAACACTTTAATGTTTACATGAATATAAACTAGGGGTGGGGGAAAAAAAATCGATTCTTAGATGCATCGCGGACGTGGACGATTCTGAATCGATTCACAAATGTCAAAAATCGATTTTCAAAAACAAACAAATTTTTTTTTTGATATATATTTATAATAACGTAATATTGACGGAACGCAAAAGACGGAACTCTGAAGCGCGGAAGTGCAGTGCCCGGACCGTCTGTGGCGTGCACATTACAGACGCGATGGCTGAGCGCGAAATCCAAACACCCTTCTCATTAAAAGCTGACGTGTGGAAATATTTTGGCTTCTATGAAGTTGAAGGGGGAAAGGAGCTGGACAAGAGCCACACAAACTATTTGTAAGCTTTGTAGAATAAAACTAAAATATTTCAGAAACACGACAAGTATGAGAAGCCATATGACACGTTTCCACCCAGAGGAAAAACACTCGGCTGTACCGGTCGTTGTTATATTATTAATGTACTACAAGTATGCTGCTCAGGCACACATTTATTTTCCTGTTGGTTCTTTGCAATGTTAATAAAATATATTGTACGTTAATTCTTTATGGGTCATTACTTTGTACTTTTAAAGCAAAGTATTTAGTCACACACACACACATACACACAAAAAAAGATTCAGATAATCGATAATCGCTTTAGCATCGAATCGCAGCCCTTAGAATCGTAATCGAATCGAATCGTGAGATGCCTAGAGATTCCCACCCCTAATATGAACATATTTATATCATATTTAAAAAGATCACTAGATGGTCTACTGACTTGGATGACTAGTTGACCATCCTGACCTGTCCTATATAAAGCTTCACTTGGTATATGATGGAACGGTGTATGATATGGTAAAAAAAAATAAAAAATAAAAAAAAATAAAAAACGAGCAAGAAGAACACAGCATTGATGTACAAATGCTTAATTTGAAAATGTCACTATGGCTAATTTTTGTGGACACATAGGCCTAGTATTTTCAAATTCTGCAGAATGTTTTGTTGAAAATGCACCACAGTTTGTCTATTTCAGGGTTCCCCAAACTCGGTAGCTCCAACCCTGATCAAACACACCAGAGCAAGCTAATCAAAGTCTTCAGGATCAGTAGAAACTCACAGGTAGGTGTGTTTGATCAGGGTTGGAGCTAAACTCTGCAGGGACAGTGGCCCTCCAGGACCGAGTTTGGGGAACCCTGGTCTATTTGAACCTAGTGTAAGCCAAGTTTCTAACTCCATTACTAACGTGTTTTTTATTATGTTTACTCAGTCTAATATGCAAAACCTCCTGTGAGACCAGACCCACGGCGTGGCATAATTTCTGAGACCTCCGCTGACGTGAATCCTGGACTACATTAATAAAGAGCTCTATTTCAGTCCCATAATTCACTACGTCAGGGGACTAATTTTTCAGCAAGCGGGATTTTTCACTACACAAGCTCTCTGTGTCTGAGAGCTGGAACACTTTAGCTCACACCCCCGTAGGATTACATGAAAGAAAAGAGGTTCAGATGGAACTGGGCCCGTAGCATATGTATAAGCCTGGGGTTTGGGCAAAGACTGGAGTTAACGTTCGTTCGGCTCATGCCTTTAATGTTGAAAAGAAACTTTCAATACAATGATCCGTCTATGAAAGGTATTTTTTGAGAGCTTGAAGCAAGAAAGGAACTGCCAGAGCGTAAAAAAAAAATAATGGCGGCTGCATTTCACTGTTTGTATTTTTTGCCAGTGAGCTGTTCGACCGAGCAGCCTTTAAACTGTGTCCCTACAGGCCAGAGGTCAAAGATCACCCATAACAAATTCTTTGCACTCTTACGACGCAGGGGGCCCGAGCGGTGATTAAAGGACAGAGCGATCAAAATGAGCAGGAAAAGAGAAAGGACAGAGAGCGGGAGAGAGAAAACAAAGCTAAGTCCCTGCCCGCTGAAGGAAGCAGAGGGGCTATAACCATTTCAAAACGGAGGAAATTGAAGCCACATTGCTGGGAGCCAAACAGTGCTGGCGGGGCCGCAGGAGGCCTGACCCGAGAGGACGTGCGATACTGGATCTAGAGGTAGAGAGGCCAGGCCTGGGACTCTGAGATACCAAAACAGCCCTCAGTTCACTTCTCCCATTGCACTCATTAACTACAGGCAATGATGCACCTCCTCTGGACCACGACCGACTCTCACAGGAGCCACAGAGGAAAACAGCCAGAGGAGGAGGTAGGGAGGGAGTTAGACAAATAAAAGGGTCATGGTCATGTGTTGAGACATGCTGCCTACAGCTGTAAAATGCCACTAGAAGAAGGAACAGGAAAGGGAAGACAGGGAGGTGAAGTCGGTTTAATACCAGAAAAAAGGGTGCTAAGCCGTAAAAATAAACAATCACAACAGTCAGAGTTCAGGCTACACCAAACACTCAACTATTCTATACTGCTTCTTCTAATGCTCCACAACAAGCCAATGAAAGCAGTCTACATAAACACATTTGGGAAGTTGATTTATTCTGTGGTGTGACATGCTACACTCCCATCTAGAACTATAGACAGCATATAAACATCAATTCTTTTAAAAAATGCATGCAGTTTTTATGACCTCAGTAATTGAGAGAATATATGTACATCTGCCATATGTACACCACAGGACCAAAAAGCACTCTAAATTGGAGTTTAAAAATTGTATAAAAAAAAAATTAAACCAATGGTTGGGTTTGTCAATATTTCACCCAACCATGGGTTGAAACTAGAGGTCTTCACGGGTCCACTTGGATCCGAGCGGGTTCGGGTCCAAAACTCCGACGAGTGTCTCGGACACGGGTCGGGTTCGGTATTAGTGGCCTCGGGTCTCGGGTAATTTAAAATAAATATGCCTTTTCCAAATGGACCCGAGAAGACCCAAGTTCTTTTAAACTATGTTGGACATTTAAGAAAATTGCAGTATTTTAAACAACTCTATGACACCGTTCTCTCACTTTTTCTAAGTGAGAGAGCGAATCCGCGCTTTATGTGCAAATGGGCTATAAGCATAAGCACGGTTGCCTCCGCATTTATTTACTCAGTTGCTCGCTCCACATAAACCAACCCCTCCCTTTGCCAAGAAGAACTAGTGCGCCATCATGTGGATGGATGTTTGACTAAATGCAAGTATTTGAATTGTCGTTAAGCCAGGCCTGTCAATCAATTTAAAAAATACGCGACACTGTCAGAAAAGCATGGAGGCGATAACAGAAATAGCGACAAATGTCAGGGAAAACGAATGGTGGTTCTAATCATCGTATGGTCCGGTAAATAACATTATGCCAAATTTTAGGACATAATGGGTGATTTACAGTGATGTGTGATTGACATTTTAGCACTTCAGCGGGCTTACACTTGTGCGTCTATGTTAAGTGCATTTTTGAGAAACGCAGGGCTGCAGGCTGTGCACAATGTAAATGCCGTTTACGCTCGGGTCCAGTCGGGTTCTAAAGGAAATGGCGTCAGGTCGGGTCGGACTCGGGTCTAATTTTATTGGGTCTGTCTCGGGTCGGGTTTTTCTTTCGATAAGAATTTAACGATTCCGATTCCATTATCGATATTCCTTATCGATTCTCATTGGGTGAGGGAATAAGTACAAATTGTTTGTTATTAAAGCTGCAGTAGGGAGTTTGGAGAAAACGTTGACTTAGCCTGAAAATTTGAACAAGTACAACTTCCAGGTCCCACCCCCTTGCTCTCTGCTGCGCTACAGCCCTCCCTCCACAGCTCGTCCTCCACAGCAGAGCCTGTCGTGAACGCGCAGGCTAGTAAACAGGCCCACCGATAACAGCGGATAAAAAGTTATGGCACATTCACCAATAGGGACTAAACGTCAATAATATGCTTTACATTGACTATGGCCTGCCCATACTTTGACTACAAACTTGGTCCTCAAATCATTATGTATTTTCCAATAGCCTACATGTAACTTTATAACGTTGCACTCTTTCTAGAAGTTATAAATAGCTAGTAAGATAACGTTAATATAACGGTAACTAACGTTACAGTATGTAAGTAATTATTCTAGCGATATATAATGCTAGATAAGGTGTGCTAGTACATTATTTCAGCAACATGACAAGCCAGTGAATTAGCAGGTTTCAATTGTTGCTTAGCAGAGTGCATGACATTTTATCTACATGTTATGCGGCTAGAGTTTTGACACCGAGTCAATGGGCTCTGTGTAATTCTTTCTTTTTCGCTTGTTTATCGTCATCAGTCTTTTTCCTTTTACCTCTTTGTTTTATGAGCAGGTGTCACTGGAGAATTGGCAGTTTAGGTTGTTTCTCCGTCATAAGCACAGCTGCAGCACGCCGGCAATCTTGAGTTTGAACGACGGCTCGCGCTCCGGCGCTCGCGCTGTGCAAGAGAGGGGTGTGATCAGCGCGCACACGAGCGTGATTGACAGTGCTAAGACACTCCTCCTGGCTCTGATTGGTTGTTTCTGACCGGGAGCGTGTATTTCTTGCAAATGGCAATAGGACCACTGGGAGGAGCCAGAGGAGCTTGATTTTTACACAGATTATCTATCTCATATTCTATTGTCAGGACATAGACAGTTTTAACAAATACATGTTTTCAAAAGTTACCTACTGGAGCTTTAACTCGCTTTAATATCTGATCAGAAGGCAGCACAGAGTATTAGGGGTGTGAACCTACACTGGTCTCACGGTTCGGTTCGTTTCGATTCAATTTCAATTTTACTTCAAAAGTGATGTGTGTGTGGGTGTTCGCCTGTTCAGGAAGTCACAGTGACAGAAACAGTGACATTCCAGTTTAAGTTTCATGGGACTAAAGTCTGTTTATGCCATTAAGAAAATGAAATTATGTAAAATAAATTTTGTTTAAAAAAAATGTTCATTTAAAAGCAGTGCTCATTCATCAGTGTATAATGTCACATGTGTTGCTGTGTGGCCAAATGTTTCTGCATATTGGAGGTAGTTCCCCCCTTTGACGAAATGGAAATTTGACACGTGTTGCAAGTGACTGTATTGTTAAGAGGAGCCGTCATACTCTCGTTGAGTATGTGCGCGAGTTTGTGTGTGTGTGTGCTCGCGTCTCATATGACTATGTGCCTGGAGAGTTACGCGCATCACGTGTGTGTGGAGTTTGCGTGTACAGTATGTTCGTGAGCGACTTTAGGTGTGTCGTTGTGCATTTCATATGTATTTGTTTGCGCATTCAGCAGTATACATGTATGTTTGACTAGTAGTATACACTCACCTAAAGGATTATTAGGAACACCTGTTCAATTTATCATTAATGCAATTATCTAATCAAGCAATCACATGGCAGTTGCTTCAATGCATTTAGGGGTGTGGTCCTGGTCAAGACAATCTCCTGAACTGCAAACTGAATGTCAGAATGGGAAAGAAAGGTGATTTAAGCAACTTTGAGCGTGGCATGGTTGTTGGTGTCAGACGGGCCGGTCTGAGTATTTCACAATCTGCTCAGTTACTGGGATTTTCACGCACAACCATTTCTAGGGTTTACAAAGAATGGTGTGAAAAGGGAAAAAAATCCAGTATGCGGCAGTCCTGAGGGCGAAAATGCCTTGTTGATGCTAGAGGTCAGAGGAGAATGGGCCGACTGATTCAAGCTGATAGAAGAGCAACTTTGACTGAAATAACCACTCGTTACAACCGAGGTATGCAGCAAAGCATTTGTGAAGCCACAACACGCACAACCTTGAGGCGGATGGGCTACAACAGCAGAAGACCCCACCGGGTACCACTCATCTCCACTACAAATAGGAAAAAGAGGCTACAATTTGCAAGAGGTCACCAAAATTGGACAGTTGAAAACTGGAAAAATGTTGCCTGGTCTGATGAGTCTCGATTTCTGTTGAGACATTCAGATGGTAGAGTCAGAATTTGGCGTAAACAGAATGAGAACATGGATCCATCATGCCTTGTTACCACTGTGCAGGCTGGTGGTGGTGGTGTAATGGTGTGGGGGATGTTTTCTTGGCACACTTTAGGCCCCTTAGTGCCAATTGGGCATCGTTTAAATGCCAAGGCCTACCTGAGCATTGTTTCTGACCATGTCCATCCCTTTATGGCCACCATGTACCCATCCTCTGATGGCTACTTCCAGCAGGATAATGCACCATGTCACAAAGCTCGAATCATTTCAAATTGGTTTCTTGAACATGACAATGAGTTCACTGTACTAAAATGGCCCCCACAGTCACCAGATCTCAACCCAATAGAGCATCTTTGGGATGTGGTGGAACGGGAGCTTCGTGCCCTGGATGTGCATCCCACAAATCTCCATCAAATGCAAGATGCTATATGGGCCAACATTTCTAAAGAATGCTTTCAGCACCTTGTTGAATCAATGCCACGTAGAATTAAGGCAGTTCTGAAGGCGAAAGGGGGTCAAACACAGTATTAGTATGGTGTTCCTAATAATCCTTTAGGTGAGTGTATGTGTGTGCAAGCGTTTCATATATGTGTGCGTGAATGAAGTTTGATTAAGCTCTAGACGGCGCCTCATATATTGTAGTCTTTTCGCGTGAAATATAACCAAACTGTAGAGCGCTGCCTCGATGCCATGTTTGCTGCGTTCTGAACCAAAACAACGCAGCGCGTGTGTGACGACATGAAACATTTGCAACGAGCGGAACCGATAAGCGGAATAGTTAAGCAGGCATGATAACGGTTCCAAGGAATTGGTTCACTGGGCACCGGTTCTGAAGAAGAACCGGTTCTCGATTCCCATCCCTATTATTCAGCCACATGATCCTTCAGAACTCATTCTAATATGCTGATTTGTAGCGCAAGAAACATTTCTTCATCAACTGTTGAAAACAGTTGTGCTGCTTAACATTTTTGTGGAAACCATGATAAATTATTTTCCAGGATTCTTCGATGAATAGACCATTCAAAAGAACATTATAAATGTCTTTATTATCACTTTGGATCAACTGAATGTGTCCCTGTGAAAAAAAAAAAAACCCTTAAATCTTTTGAACGGTAGTGTAATTTAAATTACACCATGGTATTAGTATCATTATACTGCTAGTTTCTAGTGGTTAAATAAAAATAATTGAATAAGTCCACCTCAAACTCGATGAATATAACCACAATTCAATACTGTATGAATTCCACTGAAATACATGATACATGAACCAACAAAATAATAAGACAACTGATAGGTTTCCTCCTCTGTTCCGCCCACCCCAAGCCCCTCCGTTCATCTCATGGGTTCAGTGCCAGGAGAGGGTGGCACAGTGGAGCCACTGGAGGCTTCAGAGGAAGCTATGGCACTGACGTGATGTCATGCTGCCAGGGGCAGGCAGGCGGGCCAGATGGCATCAATTATTAGAGAGGAAGAGAAAAAGAGGGTCAGCCTGGCCTGAAGAGAGCTGCCACAGAGTCCTCTGATTAACCTGACAATAACCGGATGACCTCTACAACAAACAGGGTTTAGCATGTGGATCATGCCTGGGATTTATCATTGTCTCTCCAAACTCCTCCTTATTCTTTCTCTCTACCATCAGTAATCATTCCTCACCCATCTTCTTGCTTCAGTCTCTCTCTCTCTCTCTCTCTCTCAATGGCAGGATGTTGTCCAGAACCTTACAGGCTTCTATTTTCTAACTGTTTATGTAACATGTTGAAGAGGGACAGCAAAGGGCTGATAAACATCTCAGTCATCACCCTCTTAAAAACCCACAAGAGCCACATCAACCTCAACATTTTGCTTGTTTGTTTTTGTTGAGTTTGAAATGTGTGTGCTGACGATTGTGGATAAGATACTGTGGATGTCTGTTATACTATGTATTATGTAGAATCTTATAATGTAGGTTTGTGTGCTTTTAATATTCAGAAGCTTCTCAATTATATGTAATTTAAGTTGTGGGGGTGGACTATTCCCCCCACTCTCTCTCTCGCTCTCTCTCTCTCTCTCTCTCTATATATATATCATTATTAGTTGTGAATTATTAAAGGGGTCATATAATGGTACATGCACTTTTACAAGTTGATTGTACTGAAATGTGTGTTGGCAGTGCCTGTACACAACCATCATAAAATGATAAAAATCCATCCAGTGTTTTTTTTTAAATCTCCTTATATGTTTTCCCCTGCCTCAAATTCGATTTTGTGACGTCACTAAATCGGACGCCCCTCCCACGATTGTTGATTGACAGCAGCGTTTCAACACAGACCCGCCCTCGCTCGTGAGCGAGCTGTCAATCATAGTCCGCACGGACCGGCGCGGTCATTGTTGATATGCTGGAGCTCTGTCTATGAGCAGAATGGCGTCTAAGCGATTGTGGTGTTCTGTTCTTGGGTGTAATAACGAACACAGCAGTCATTTTAATGTTCCTAAATCCGAACCGCTGAAGACGCAGTGGCTGAGTTTGTTTTCGAAGGGAATATTACCCACGAGCAACGTCAATGCTCTCATGTTTGCCCGAATCATTTCACACACCAGACTGCTTTATAAACGAGGATCAGTATAAAGCTGGTTTTGCTAAGAAGCTGCTCCTGAAAAAAGGATCGGTACCAGATATTCGTGTTCCTGCTGAACCTCCAGAAGAACTGAAGTGAGTGTTACGTTTTATTAAACTTTATATTAATATTTATATTAATTTTTGCAAATCGCTAGCTGCACGCTTCACAATGAATGTGTGCGTCTAAGGTTTACACTCAGGGTACATTACGGCATGTTTTCCATGTATGACGTTCTCAATATAATTCATAATCCCACGTTTTTACTGAACGCGTTAAGGTTATTGTGTTCAAACGGTGTACGCACAGAACAGAGAGGCGGGGTGAGTGAAGCTCATTATCATTTAACAGAGCTGTTTTTTACCAGGTAAAATAAGTGTTTTCTTACAATACTAATGAGAATTTTTAATTTAAGTATATTACAAACTTTTAATTTAGACCCTAAAGAATCATATTAGCTTGTTAAAAAATGGCATTATATGACCCCTTTAAGCAAGTTCCCCAGGATTGCGCGATCATGTGCGTTTACCAGCCGATGCTCCAATGCAGTCATCCAGGCATACAGGTTCCTGCTAATGAAACTCCAAATTAATTATCTTCACTGTGTTTGTCCTTCCCTCTCCCATTTCCCTCCCTCCCTCTCTCTCACACTCTCTCTCCTCCTCTCGATGCTCTGCTTAATGACCTCCTACATACTCGTTTATCATGAGCTCTGCTACATCTCTCCCCCTGCGCTCTCATCCTATCAGCCGCAGCGCAGACCGCCTCCAGTCAGAACAGGTGTGTGTGTGAGAGAGTGATTACAGCTCTCTGCCCTCTCCACTCCACAGGAGAGTGACACACACACACACACACACAAACTCCCACACCAGCGCATTAGACATGCATCTGCACCTAAAGCATCATTAAGATGATAATGTATTCCACTGGGTGACCGTGCAAAATGCAGTCCAACCCACAAGTCTGTGCTGCTCGCCGCGAGCGCCACATTCCACGTCAGCCGCGATTGGCCGAGGGTGTGGAACGATTCCTCCGTTGAACTCTTGCTTGGCAACAACACGACGAGAACCTGCAGCGGAATCACAGCACAGCTCCTGTGGTTCGCATATGTAATACGCCTGCATCCTATTCGCTCTGATCTCTCTTCATTCATCTTTCTGTAGGTAATCTTCCTTATCCATTGTCTTCCTTTTTTACATCTTTCTCGCTATAATTTAATCTCACTATTTCATTCACACGTTTTTCTTTTTTTAATCGTTTTCCCCTGCTTGTGAGCATTCACAGGTTGTTAACATAGCAGCAGGTTGGTGCGAAATACAAATTAGAAAGCTATCCGGTGAGCGTAGGGCAGAGTGAGATCACAGGCGAGGAAAAGAGAAATGGAGAGAGAGAGAGAGGGAGAGAGGGAGAGAGGGAGAGAGAGAGAGAGAGAGAGAGAGAGAGAGAGGGGTAAAGATATGTCGTAGTAACACTAAAGCCAAACAGTGAGACAGTCACAAATCAGCACAGTTGTTGTTGCCTCCAGGGCCCGACACATGGCCAGGCATAAACACATTAGCCGCGTTTCCACTGCTGGGCCAGGGCCGAGCCGTGCTAGTGCGTGCCAGGGCCAGTCGCGTTTCCACTGTCACTTCCGGGGCTTGATCGGGGCTTCCTCAGGGCCAACGGCCAGGATTTCTGGCTCGTCGAATACCTTGGGCCAAAGCGGGCCAGCTCGGGCTAGACGCGTGCTCCAGGTAAAAGGCGGAGTTTATCGGTGTTATGGAACGTTATGATCTGAAGCAAGATGCACATTTCACTTTTTTATATCGCGCAAAATAATCGCTGCAAAGCTCTTCTGAGCATTTGGGCAGAAGAAAGGGTACAACGTCAATTTGACGGCGTGTGAAGAAACGAGGAAGTTATTAAATACATCGATGCTGAACTTTCTAAGCTAAGCATGCGGCGATCAACGCTTCAAGTTCAGGAAAAAATAGAAAAGTTGCGGGCGCAGTATTGTTCAAGGCGATTAAAACGCACAACGGACAAAGCGGAGCTCAGAAAAGGATTTTTCCATGGTGCGACTTGATGGACGGTGTGCTGGGTCACCGTCCCTCTGTTAGTGACAACTCGCGAGACAATCGGGACACTATTGCAGCCACGGCCGGTGAGTTAATATACATGCTATCTTCCTAACTTAAAAAATAAATAAATTCATAATATCCGCTGAAATGGGTTGGGTTGTATGTATGACGTTTGATCCAGAAAGGCGTGTTAGGGGCGGGGTTTAGGGCAGCGCTGCGGGGCTACTGGCCCGGCAGTGGAAACGCAAGCCCGGTGCTTAAGGCCCGAGACCACTGGCTCGGCTGGGCTCGCTGTTAGCCCTGGCCCGGCCCTAGCCCGGCAGTGGAAACGCGGCTATTATGAGAAACCAGGTAAAAAGTAAAGAAAAACAGAGTGGAGGAAAGTGCATTCATTCACATAGAAGGATGCTTCAAAACCTAGTGAGCTGCCTAAATAGGGATCACTGATACATTCCCAATGCAGAACGCAATGAGTAGAGATCGACTGATATTGCTTTATGATATACTAATAATATGTCTTTGTTTAAAAACAAAACAAAAAAGAAACCAAGCAAACAAAAACCGCACAATGTTTTAATAATTTTTGTCTTTTGAAACAATAACGAAATAACAAAAGCAATATGCATTTAATATTGTGTATGATTATAATATTACTACAAATATGAATGCTTTAAAAACAAAGTATTATATTATAATTATATAACAACAAATAATATTAATAATATTATAATAATTATTATTCATTATTTTTTTGTGTTTTAAACAAAAACGGCAGTGGCTCAGTGGTTCATGTAGGTTGTCTACAAACCGGAAGGTTGGTGGTTCAATCCCCGGTTCCACCTGACCAAGTGTCGAGGTGTCCATGAGCAAGACACTTAACCCCAGCTGCTCCCGACGAGCTGGATGGCGCCTTGCATGGCTGACACCGCCGTTGGTGTATGAATGAGTGTGTGAAAGGGTGAATGTGAGGCAAATTGTAAAGCGCTTTGGTGGCCGTTGGGTCTGTGAAAGCGCTATATAAATGCAGTCCATTTAAATGTCCAAACAAATTAATTATTTTCTGTTAAATGCGTTTTATCATTTTTTTTTAGCCTTTTGAGACAAAATGAAATGATAATTAAATAAAACATGCATTTGCATTATTTTTTATGATTATAATAGGAATAGAATTGATAATAGAAATAATAATAACAATTATTGTTTTTAATATTAATAATTACTAATTATTTTAATAATGCTGTATTTGTAGAGCGTTCCAAATCAGTTGCTTATGAGGTTTCATTTCAGTTCCCTATGTAGGCAGGAGACAAGTTAAGGCAAGCTCACACAACATGATTTGTGCTCGAAGGTCTGCAACGAAAACCCCGGGACGTGGCCAAAACGGTGCTTGTTTGCCGTCGCCGACGCTCATTAAGTATGAGCAGGATAGCGATGTGATCTGATGTGATCTGAGTCAGTCTCGGGCAGTCACAAACGCTGCAATATTTCCAAACCTGTTTGAAATGATCGCCACGTGATCTTGTAGTGTGTGTGCAATGCGACGGCAAGATGAAACTAACCCAGCCAATCCCAGTGCAGATGGTATAAACGAAAAAAACTTGCGTGAATTTCTTCCACGATTTTGTAAGAAAACGTTGTTCGCTGTTGGTCGGGACTGCCTCTTGACGTCTAGGTTGTGTTGTGTCATATGCACACAGCTAAGACAAGACAACGACAGATGACAAGTGTAGTGTGAGCACCACAGCGATTCAGGCAGTCTTACAGTCCTCTAGTGTGAGCTTGCCCTTAGCTCACTAGGTTTAGGAACAGAGCTAACATATCCCTACCAAAACATTTATTCAGCAACTTGGTGGGCCGAAAAAGAAGCATGACAAATTATCATTGTATTTCTAAAGCGCTTTTCACAATATTATCTCAAAGCAGCTTTACAATGATCTGTGACCTCTAGTAAGCAAACCAAGGGCATACAAAGCCGGAACAGTGAAGCCAGTCAAAATTTAATTCCGGTACAAACCAACTACTTGTGCTACGCCTGCTTTCTTGAAAGCAATGTTCCCATGCTCCTGGGTGACAGACAGTAGCCACACAGGGGCTGTCACGGGTACAGGCTCTCACAGGCCTCCTCGTCTTTAATGTGAAAGCAGGGGAAGATAAAACGTGGCTTATCGGCAAAGGAATCAGAGCCTGTTCTTTAGTAGACACACTGCAGATACAGATCTTAGTCCAGGGTTTCTTTCTCCTGCCAACACATGTGAGATAAGGAGAGTAGCAAAGAAAGAGAGCGAGAAAGAGATAAACAAGCTTCCATTCTGGCTAACCGGACACTTCCATTAGATGGTTATGTTATTCAATCCTACACGACTCAAGTAGCCTAATATCTAAAAGTCTAATAAAGCTGGAAGAAACCGAGAAATATAACAACTAAAATTAAATTAGGCTATCAGAACGAATAGTTTCGCATACAGTGCAAATCTACGTGTTAATCGAGTAGCCACAAGGGGGCGCATACATTGGAGTTAAACAAAGATTTGATTTTTTTTTTTATATTAAAAATATTTTAATTACATAAAACATATATTAAAGTGTAGTTTTGGATTAAATAAATAAATAGGCCAAGGAAACATGTTGCTTTTATAAAATGATGATTCACATTTTTCTCACACTATATATAAAAGAGTCATTGAGTCAAGCTTGACTTAAAAAAGCAGTGGTTGTAAAAGATAGATGAGATCAAGTACTTTAATAGAGAACGACACATTGAACAATCTCTCGCAGCCTCATTTCCATACAGGTCAAATTAAGTATGACGTACTCTGACTAAAGTCTACGGTACAGATCACCAATTAAACGCATCCGACTCTTGCGAGACAGCTTGAAGCGCTATCCTTGTTCACCTTGTTTTCTTCAATGAGAACAACGTCTGAGTCATTCACTACCTCAGGCAAGTATGAAGGAGAGCAGAGGAGAGTTGCTTTTTCTTTGCAGATCTGCTTCGCTACAAGGGAAACCCATCCAGGCACATTGAATAATTCATAAATGATAAAGGGTTTATGCCCCTTGCTGGGCCTTCATGTGCAGTAGGTAGAAGAAAGAAAAGGATGTTGAGGATTGTTCAGGTCTTGTTAGACAGGGATCACAGCCGTCTGACTGCGAGGTAGAGCCAGGCCTGCTCCGCCAAGCACTGACGCCTTTAATGAGAGGAAAAAATGCAGAGCAAGACGCCCTGCTTTCATCCAACCGTGATGCCATGTGAATCTTACATGAATCCTCCCCTTGTAGCGCAAACGCACAGTCGGCCAAAATAAGCAGGCATCCGAACCTGAATCAAGGGTGCATTCAGAACCAAAACACTCCTAGAGCAGCACATTGCACTCTTGTAAGTGAGAGGTCTTGCTGAGTAGGGCACACTGTGGCCATCCATTTGACTACTAGATCCATTTGACCTCTGACCTTTCATGTGCTGCCCTCACTCACACTGCCTGAACTGGAACTGCTTGAAATCAAAGTGGTTGCAGGATCTTGTAAGTGAGGGCTGGGCGATATATAGAAATAAAATCGATTATTGCGATACGGCTTAGTGCGATCGTCAAATTGCACAAGCTGCAATTTAGGTAGATATGTGCGCTACCGGTGTCAGAATGAAGTGTGTAATTTACACACGTGTAGTTTGTGATACAGTAGCTGCGTTTACATAGACCCTAATAATCTGATTGTAATTGGACTACTAGTAGAGTCGGAACAAAAGAAAAGTCACATGTAACCTTGTCAATCTGACCCGAAATCAAAGAAGAGCAGCAATCTAGGAGAATAGTATGCGCAATCAACAGAATACTCAAAAAGAAAGAAAGAAAATCCATTCCAATTTGAAGCTTGTGACATAAACGCGCACATCAACCCGATCACTTTATTTAACGTTCATGTAAACTGCGTTCGGATTCATCAATTGATTGAAAGAAAAGGAGTCCATGTAAATGTAGCTAGTGTTCTTAGAACGGCTACAGTGAATCAAGCCACTGTGAGTGAAACCGCACTTCACTTTGAAAACAGCAACCTGTATAAAAAAAAAAAAAAAAAAGGTTGATGGTATACCGTTTGAAAATGAAGAAATTAAAATGTAAATATTAGTATTATAATTTTACAGAAAAAATATCATTTTTTTTTATTTTAGAATACAGCAGAATTATTACAACAAATTTCTTATTTTGTTGAATATATTAATTAACACACACAATAAAATTATTATTTTAAGGTCATACTCTATTGGTCAAAAACTGTGTGAATGTGGCCTATGAAAACTCAAGTGGAAAGATTATTTTTTTAACAATCAGTTCACTTTTTGGTAAACCTAAGTATGAACACACATTTTTTAAGTTTTTCCCAATTCGTTCAGCCCTAAAAGGATTTAGCACTTAAAAAAAAGTCTTCAGATAAATTTTTTTTATTGCAGATCCCAAATGAAATTTGCACTCCCAAATGAAATCACCCCAAATCATACTAGAACGATTAATTCCTTCCAAAGAGACATCCGGTGAAACATCTAGTATTTTTTTCATATCGCAATATACATCACAGCAAATCGAAATATTGCCCTGTCAGTTTTTTCCAATATCTTGCAGCCTAACTGTAAGTACATCAACGCAGACCAGGCACTTCCAGGATTCATGTGGACACTGCAGGAAGTTGTAGGTGAAAGAAGGAAATGAAAAGGCAAAGGCAGGGGGAGGTAGAAACTGACAGCGTGCCAAAGACTAATCCCCCAACCCCTCGCTGCACAAACAGACACGGAATGTCCTATATAAAGGAAGCTCACAGTTGAGCTGGGCTCCTGTTGGGAAGGGACGCGCCATATTAGGTGGAATTTACTTTTAAAGCGGACACCCCTGCTCGTGTTACCGTGTGCTGTAACGCTATCCCTGTGCCACGGCCTCTCGCGGGTCAAGCCAGCTCTGCTCACGCCTTTAAAATCACCTCGGAAGCTCCGCTGTCCTTAAAATAGAGGGAAGAGAAGGATGAGGACACAGGCACCTGCTTCTCATTTAAGGGATAGTTCATCCAAAAATGGAACTTCTCTGATCATTAAATCTGCATGAGTTTCTTTCTTCTGTTGAACAAACAAATATATTTTGAATAATATTTCAACTAAAACAACAGTGGGTCCCATTCACTTTCATTGTATGTAAAAAAAAAAAAAAAAAACTTTTCAAAATATTTTCTTTTGTGTTTCACAGAAGTCAACGTATGTACAGTTATAATTGACCTACAGTCTTGATCTGTCTGTCAAAACATGACAATGAAATATTTGTTTTTCCTTAGCAAGTGCAATTTGATTATTTGATTAGTTTGATTAACATGTAAACCATTCAATTGAGAAATATAATTAATAATAATTAATTATTAAAATAATTAAAATAGTGTCTTCATATTATTATTATTAATTGGCTAAAGTACATTTGTTTATACCCACAACAGTACAACTGCAACCAATATTTCATAATATTTTTATCTTATAATAATAATATTATTATTAATTAGCCATTCAAAGTACCTGTTTTCACCCACAACTGTAAATCAATGAAGAACCTGGTGATCCTTTTAGCAGCCATGTATAGTCCTATAGCATTCTAGCCTAATATCTATTTTTTTTTATTATAGTAAAATAATGTTTTTATTCTTTATTATTATTATTCTAGATTTAAAAAAATATGATCATCTCCATTGTTATTCAAATAATAATTAAGTTAAGTAATTTTAAGTTTTAAATATTATTATTATTTACTATTCAAAGTAGGCTACCCTTGTTTCTACCCGCCGCAACTGCACTTGTAAAACTACGTCTTGTGAGGAACCTGGTGACTATTTTATCATCCATGTTTGGTCCTATAGCGGTCTAGCCCACCAACAGGAGCTCTACATGGCCTAACTGATGTCTTTATTCACTGCTAGGAAACTTGACTAGAAGACACAGTTCAAGCACGCTGGATGGCCAGTTTATGGAAGGAAGTTTCGGAAGGCTCGCAGCAGCTGCCCCAGGCATGTCACATTTATCTAACGCTAACCCCGGCAAATTGTGCAGAGCTTCTTTTATCACCCCGGCCACAGATGTGCATCGTATGAAGGTGTATAAATAAACACTCAAGAAATTTCCTGTGACGAGCTCTAGCCATGCAAACCCAGCGAGTTACACTCGTCGTGACAAAACGCTACTAGGACTGTCAACTTTAGTCGTTTAGTCGACTAATCGGTCGATGCCGTCTTGGTCGACTGACACGACCAGTTGCATTTTTTTTATTTTTTTTTTTACCAATAGAAAGAAATTTTCAATGATTTACTCCTTGATATTTATTCCTTTATAAGCAGTTATATATTACTGTATTCTAAATATAATTAGCCTATGGTTTATCCGCAACTTTAAATGCTTTAATTTAGGCTATTTTGTAACAGCGCCACAGTTTAGCGCACACACATAGAACACTCGGGTTCGCACCTGTGGCTGGCTGCGCTGCTGCTTCGTGCTCAGTAAGGGATATAGGTAGTTTAGCTGTACTCATTCAGTTAGAACGCTATTTGTTTCAGTTTTTATGTTTTTATAATCTATATGTTTTTATCTCGATGCGGCGTGGACGCACTTGAAAAAAAAAAAAGAGCGCGTCGCACCACGACCGCTTCCATCATGAGCGCGCACACCGCGCGCCTACATTTGAAATCGAACTTGAGCGCGCAAAAGACGTGAGCAGTCCCTTTAACGGCTTTGACCCTTTAATCATGCTGACTCAATAGATTGTGTTTTCTTGATATGTTTTTGTTTTTATTTGTACATTTGAAAAAAGCCTAAATAATGTAACAAAACAAAAATAAACCTATATGCGGTCCTACAATACAGCCTATTATTATTAGGATTGTTTTTTAGGCTCTTTGTTTTTTTTTGTGTGTTTGTTTTAAAACTCCTAGATCGGCTGGACAAAAGTTAACCCATAGCTTTGAAAGTAAAGAAGAATATACAGCCTGTATAGACGAGAGCTTTTGTTAGGATTTTTCATTGTGGCGGATAGCAGTTATATTTTTTGTAGCGTGTGGTGTGGTCCGGTGCGCGATTGTGACTGTTACTATAGACCTAGGACAGTGCTCCTCACTTTTTGCAGTTAAAAACAAAATCACTAAATTTTCAAAGAATTGTATTATTATTATTATAGTTTTATGTATTTGTGATGTTTTTTCGTTGTTGTTTTATAAATGCTCTATGACAATTGTTAAAAAATGTTCAATCAAAACATCGCGGTCTTTTTTTTTTTTTTTGTCGACTAATCGTTGCGCAGGACAAGACTTTGGTCGACTAAGGATTTCTTTGGTTGACTACAGCCCTAAACGCTACACACTGTCCGTTTATCATCAACCCGACAACTGTGCTAACCTTGTGAGAGAGATTATGGCTCTGGCTTTCACACTTACCGTTTAAACCTCACCCATGCACATACCAGCGACAGAGTCAACCTTGTGACAAAAGGCCCCCAGTGGGGTTTTCAATTACATTCAAACTATTCTGCGCAGAACTTGCGTCACTTGAACCAATGTTAGAGGCAAAGAGAGGGTTTAAGCACACTAGATATGTAAAGAGGTGAATTGTTTTATCAGATAGCACTGTGTTTACAACATACTACATAAAAATAGTAGGAAGTCAATGTTGTTGGCTCCACTACGTCAAAGTAAGCTAAGGTAAACTGACAGCGAATTGGGAATAACAATTACATACTTTGTAAAGCGCTGTGTACATATTTGTTCATGTTGTTACAGCCTTTTGTGCTAAATAAATACCTGGTAATTAGAGGGCTGTACAATGAAGTGTAATCTACACAGGCTAACACACACACACACACACACACACACCAGCTGAACAACACACCAGGGCCTCCAACCGCAAAAAGGAAAAAAATATCTTATTTCAACAAACACCCTTATTAGCTTTGAGACATTTTGTGAGGACTTCACTGAAAAAATATTGATATCAGTTGGAACGAACACTGCCAATTAGCACCTGTCTGCTGTGCGAATTTCAGGAAAAATGCAATAAAGGCTTCGGAAAGAGCAAGCTGACGAGGGCGTGTGTGGGCGAGGTTGAATTACAAGAGACCACGGTGGAAGAAAATTAAAAGTTGCTCCGGATGCCAAGAAAGCAATGCATAAAGTTGTTCACTTTGGATTAAAATATAATGAAGCAAGTAAATGCATCTTTGTCTGACATGCTACACTTTCAATTATTCATGTGGAAAGGGAGAGAGAGAGAGAGAGAGAGGAAAACAACAACTGGCAAACAGATTCCCCAGGGTGTTCAGCCCATATTACTAGGAGGCACATGATGGCAAGGATGAATTTCTGTCTCTCTGCCTGTTAAAAGCTTTCATAGTCCTTGCGAGGCTCACAGCACCAGCTCTTTCCAGTAGAGATGCATCAATATTACATTTACTGGCTGATAACAATAAGATGATTAATTTGCTGAAATGGCTGATAAATGACCAGTATTAAAGGGGTCATGACATGAGAAACCAAATTTGTTTTGATCTTTTGGTATTTAAGAGGTCTTTGTACCATTAAAACCTCCTGCAAGTTTCATAGCTTAAGACGTCCTCCCCATTATAAACGAAGCATTTATTTAATCAAGCTCTAAATACAGCTCGTTCTAGATCCTTTGTTCTTAGTGACGTACCAGTCGTTTGCATATGACCGCCTCCAGCGCAAGACAACTACGCCTCATTTCGCATCGTCGCATGCGCTGTCGTGCAGCGACTGACTGGATGTCACGCAGATGTGCTGTTCCTGCTGTGGACAAGCAACATGTTTGAATGCTGCCGAACGATCCAGACATCAGGGAAAGCAGTTGGATGCAGTTTATTTGCAGCATATGCAGCCCGCCAAAGCCTTATTTTTTCGGTAAGTGATGTAGATGAGTGTGACAGGGCGCATGTTACTGAAAGAACGACGAGAGAGAGAGAGAGAGAGAGAGAGAGAAAGAGAGAGAGAGAGACCGAGAGAGAGAGACCCGGCCGCGCGCGCGCCTTCAAACTGTCCTTCTAGCCAGCAGCCATATCACCCTGTAGCCCAAAACTGGTTGCCCACTGAAGCTAAGCAGGGCTGAGCCTGGTTAGTACCTGGATGGGAGACCTCCTGAGAAAACCAGGTTGCTGCTGGAAGAGGTGTTAGTGAGGCCAGCAGGGGGCGCTCACTCTGTGGTCTGTGTGGGTCCTAACGCCCCAGTGTAGTGACGGGGACACTATACTATCAAAGAGCACCGTCCTTCGGATGAGACGTTAAACCGAGGTCCCGACTCTCTGTGGTCATTAAAAATCCCAGGATGTCTTTCGAAAGAGTAGGGGTGTAACCCCGGCATCCTGGCCAAATTTGCCCAGTCCATCATGGCCTCCTAATCATCCCCATATACCAATTGGCTTCATCACTATGTCTCATCTCCACCAGTAAGCTGGTATGTGGCGTTCTGGCGCACTATGGCTGCCGTCGCATCATCCAGGTGGATGCTGCACATTGGTGGTGGTTGAGGAGATTCCCCTTCTATGTAAAGCGCTTTGAGTACCAAGAAAAGCGCTATATAAATGTAATGAATTATTGTTATTATTATTATTCTCTCTCTCTCTCTCTCTCTCTCTCTCTCTGTCTCTGTCTCTGTCTCTGTCTCTGTCTCTGTCTCTGTCTCTCTCCCGCGCGCATATGAATCAAAACCCAATACAGAATTGACACGATGGTAAAAGATCGAAGACCGAAGTTTCACGTGGTGGAGCATTGTGTAGCCTACATGTGATACAAAATGATTAACGTTAATAATTTATGCATAAGCAGCACTGACGTTAGCCAATCAAAACAATGGGCGTTAACACTAAACTCTTAAAGGGGAAACACCTCCAAAACAGACTGTTTGAATCAGAGGGGGGAAAAACAGGGTGGAAAAGGGTCATAAATCACTACATTTTTTAATTTTTTTGTACAAAAAACTATAGTAATACTATAATTGCACCTAAGGGAACATAATAAAACAAAACAAAAAACCATGTCATGACCCCTTTAAAATTCAAATATCTATCTTACATGCATGCACTTTTGAACAGTATGTGTCCACAAGATAATACATTTATTAAATATATGAAAAAATTAAAAACATCTCTGAAATTGTGCATCCCTTACAAACAACTACAACAATTAACACCATACTGCATCATTTTTTCTTTTCGATCCTGGCACAAGAGCATCATGCTGTCAATTGATTTGTTTCGTATCAGATAAAAAGCAAGGTTAAGCAGCTAATTAAAGAAGCCTTTGATCGAATAAGCACAAACCACGTCCGTTCAATAAGGCAAACCATCATGCATCATAATACTGGACTAGCATTTTACAAGCAGAAAAGCTCATGTTGCTAACTTCCAAGGTTTGAGAAAAACCACCTGAGCTCTAATGTAAGATTAGTGTTGGTGATGCTAACATTCCTGACAGGGAAAAACCCTTTTCTTTCATTTGTCACTGGGATTATCCTCTAAGACTCAATCGACACACACTTTCCCTGTGGATCTACGAGAAATCGGATTGGTGAGTCGTTTAGACATAGTCCTGTTTGCATATCATGTCTGCGGAATTCCACTCAACATCCTTCCGGGATTTGCGGCAAATAGGAAGGAGATAAAAGGCGTATAATCCTGGAATGCCAGAATCCCTTAACCCATCATCCCGGATCCAACCGCGAGGCATCACTGAGAGAAAAACCCTTCTGCGAGCATAGATTCAGTGGCCAAGATTGGCTCCCCCTGACTCCAGAGTCCCCACTCTATCCTCACACTGCTTAAAAGCTTTACAGCGAGAGAGAAGGGGATTTAACTAAGTGGTAAATGCAGTGAAAGGCGGGGAAGGAGCGGGCCGGGATGGGGGGCATGTACTGTAGGTTTCCCTACTGAGCAATAAAAATGGCTTTACAATGATAAAGCCCCCTAACGTGCAAACCTCACCTCATACAAAGACCTGGCTCATTTGAAACTCCAATAAATGAAAGGCGGTAAGAGAGGTCTTGTGATTTATGTGACATGTTTAAAATATATCTGTAAAAGAGACCAATCAGTCTGTGTTTTCATGTGGCTTTTCCATGTACTGTCCAATTCTTGGACCTGTGTATTCTCTACGGGGCATGAATTACACCTAAAATCATGACTTGTTGAGAAGTAAGCTTTACAGCATCCTGGTTTTGCACCGAAAGCAGCTTTCACATTTTCTTAAAAACAATTTTAACTGTTAAATACAATACCTAAGAACAATGCAGTCATTTAAATGTGAAACGGATCCAAAAACAAAATGCATAATCTTTGAATCTGTGACCTATGGCAAGATATCACCACCTCGGCCCTGGCCCTTTCCCTCGGTCTTGGTCTTGCTCTATAGTGCTCCTCATAGCAGACGCAAGCAACTTGAACGCCGGCCAGTCACATCAAAACCCACCCAGACCCAGGCCTTGAACCCACCCACCTGGAGGGTGTATATCACACAGCCAGAGCTGCGCTGAGGAAAGGGGGCAACTGACAGAAATACTCCAGGAATCACCTCTCTTCTCTCTCTCTCACTTTTTACTGTCCCTCAGCTGATGAACAGGCACCTTGTGAGTTAAGACCGAAAGCTCCCTGTGGGTGATCAGAGCATTACAGAAGTTGGACTGAACGCGGCCCAATTATATTCAGTGTACGTGGGTGCGAGACACCTGCCAGTGCCCTTCAAACCCTCAGTATGACGCAGCAGACAAATCAATGATAAGCCCACCAGGCCCCTTATGCTCCCGACACCTCTCTATCTTCCTCTGCCTTCCCTGCCCATTATAGCTGGCTGTCACTTGTTGGATTATTACCGCTGCACTCTGCACCTGGAGTATGGAGAGGGGGTGGACAGAAATGTCTGCCTCCTCTCTTAAAGTCAGCACTACCTCGCTGAAATTTAACAAGATAACCCTGTGGAGAGCAGCACAGGAAGTATGAGACAAAGCAGAATGACAAACATGCATGTGTGCGCGCAACTCAAAGTTTCGTTTTTCATTAGTCCATCTACAATCCATCTTAATGTTTGGCTTATCTAATGTAACAATCAAAAAACTCTCTAGTACAGGTCTTTTAACTCAATAAAGCTTTTGTTTCTGCTCAGGTATGAAACGTACAACTTCTTACACGTGGCTTTGGAATTCTGCACAGCGTTCCGGATGTCACGTTGAACGAACACGCGTGAAAGCGAGAACCAAACCCCGACAGTTTTGACAATGTTCCACACCTCAGACACAGAAAACAGCATAACAAGCCCTCGTGCAATACTTGCAGCACAATTTAATATACTAATAATTGTTGTACATGTGAGTAGAACATTTTCCTGACGTGCACAACCCAAATCCAGATGTTGGGCATCTGTGCCCAGGAAAAACATGATGGATAAACACAGGGAGCCAGAAAATGAAAACAGTACACATGAAGTATAATCAAGAAGAAACAGGCCACTTGTGTTCTCACATATAGTTTGTTTTTGCAGGAGCAAGACGAGGCTTTGCCAAGAAGAGGGCACTGAAATTATATGAAGCAAGTCCAAAGCCTTGCCGACAGTCCACTCTTTGGCAAACGCAGTTCAGAGGAGCTGCTAAACTCTTCAGATTGCATGAGGCTGGGAGCTGAGGATCTCCAGAATCTACCTTCTCAACCCCTTAAGGCACAATAAAATGAAATGCTATATATAGCTAACAAAATACATATGTTCTTCAAGGGCAAACTTTATATCAACAGCACCAGGTTTCAACTTCTTAATGTAGTTCTACACAGTTCTCTCTTAAAAATTCTCTAGTGCTCTCAAAAATCATCTAAATACTGGTGCTTTCAGGAACCAGGAAACCAATAGGCTTATCTGAACAGTGAACAATCTAATGTAACATCACAAATTCTAAATATTCATATGGACAAAACACAATAGAAAAAGAGAACATGGAGGAAAATATAATAACCAGGAAACCAAATCTTGATTAGCTAGGAATCGATTAAAGGTGCAGCAAGCGATTTCTGAGAAACGCTGTTGAAAGTGGATCGGACCGGGCACCACAAGCATTGCATGTTCATGCATTTTGTGGGCGGAGCAATGAAGGGAGGGGTGTGTTTGTTTGGGTCAATGACTTAAATTCCCTGACATTTCCTGGTTTTACTGTGAGATGCATTAAATAATCTTTATTTTTAAGAGTGTAGCTCAGAAAAGTATCTACAATGTAGACTAGTTGGCTACCAAACTGCATAAAGTACAATTTATAGCCAGAAACACCTCCTACACAAACAGCAAGTGGCTTGTCGAGCCAAACTTTACCGCACACGGTGCTTGGCGGACGTCACGTACGACAGAGTGCGGTTTAAGCACCTATCTAAATAGTGGTAGTCTAACTAGCCCAGCACAGGCCACTGTTTGCACAGGCTCTCTCTCAGATCTCTGATGTTGCCACAGTGCTAAACTGCACAGCTGTTGTGCAATCTGTGGCGGTGTTAATTACCCTAATGTGAACGGCAGCTTGTCAGCCCCACACTAACAAAGAGGCCTTATGGTTTTAATGTTGGCCATCTTTCGTTCACCCTCCCCTTCTGCTTTTCGCTTTCTCTTTGCCCTTTGCCATCTTTAACCTTCTCCTCTTTCCCTCTCTTTTGCGTCTTCTGTCTCAGTCTTCATTCATCTCCCATTTCTTACTCTCCTTACCCTGGCGGACCACCCGTCGTATATATATTCTACACATCCCAGGAAGAAGAAAAAACACATCTAATGAAACCTCCCTTCGCAAATCTGCTTAGTAAGGAGAGAAAGCGGCTAAGGGACCAGATTAAACAAGGATTTAATCCAGTGCCAGTGAAAGGGCTTAAAAGGAAATATGAGAGCAGTGAATGGTAGAATGCAGATGCCCTGAAAGGAAGGGAAGAAAGTAAATCTGAAACAATCACTGCACATCTGACTTAGCATCTGTAAAAGCCACGGAGACCTCCAGCTAAGACAGAGATGAAATTCACAAAACTTCCTGGAACACTTTCATATGAAAGACTTTGTTTCAGTCCACATTAAAATCAGACGACGCTTTATACACAACAATTTCTCTAGTTTAAACATGCTTACAAAAACATTGCAAAATGCTGTTACAGTTATTTTACTGATTGGTGGCAATCTAAAAGTCACAACAAACACCAAAATCATTATTCACAAAGTGGCACAAACACTTTAAATGGGTTTTGTTAGTAAGCACTTCCTAGGGGACGTGCTGCACATCATTGCTAGATGTACTCATCTACACTCTTAACATCCTAAAGCATGTCTGAGATAAGTACAAGAGCAAATAGCTTTGGCAATGAATTTCTCAAACAGTGTAACCGTGAATTATACCAATGTCGCACTTCTCTCAGGTGGCGTGAACTTTTACTCTTCCATCCTCTCCTATTCAGTCGCTTTCCTCTATTATTAGAGGAAAAAACAGCTGGTAAATAGCATGTCTGGGCTGTGGGCTTACATAATTTTCCACATGACACAAGGAAGGTACATTTAATTATGAGCTATAAAGCTGACAAAAGACACGCAAGTGCCTGATCGGAAAGCACAGTGCTGAGGAATGCAGGAAAACGCCACATTTGGGACAAATAAAATCTTAATTTGTTCTAGAATCAGTCTAAGGCTACGCTCACATTAATCTGGATATATTTGAAAACTGTCCTCTTTGCATGAATGTAATATGAAGATTGTACAAAGTAACATTTATCCTTAGCAACACTAATAAAGTGAATAGCAAGCACAACAATGCTGTACAACCACATGGGTACAATATGAGTGACTAAAAGTGTCCGTTTTCACAGTCCACACTTCAACGCAAAAACAGTGTTTTCAAAATGTATCCATTTGGGAGACTAGGTCATCAAGAAGCTCAGTTTTTTCTGTTTATAAATGTATCCGGGTATGGACGTAGCCTAAATCTTGACACTCACTCAAGAATCTAGACACTGCAAATAGCCCCACCTTCACACAATCAAAATATACTCCAGATAAAACACATTCAAGGTAGAGAAAGAGACACCCTGCACAAAAGGTGCCTTTGGTGCGCCATTCTTTCATTGCACAAAAAAGCAGGGCACTATGCTCCCGTACACAATGGCTAATTGGAACGGGATCACACAAGATTAAAGAGCGAGGTCTTGGAATTATTCATCCGCCTGCCTCTGTGTTTGAAGTGTAGTGGCTGTGGTTAATCTGCAAGGCTTTGACAAAACAACAGCAGCAGCACAGCCGGCCAGCGTGACCCAAGCAGAGAGGAATAACTCCCTGACATCCAGCTTTAGCGTTTCCGTAGCAGACAAGCACAGTGTGCCGTGCGCACCGGACCCCGTTCAGCTGTATCCGCTGTGTGCAGCCAGCTTGAAATCCAGTGAGTCACTGACCTATGACTTCAGCAATACCTGGAGGTATTCAAAAGGCCTCGGCACATTGCTGTTGTGTCCTCGTGTGAAGGCGTGGGTGAGCGTTTGACATTTAGAAGAAAAAAAATGACAGGATAAAAAAATAAAAAGACGATGGGACATCTCAAAGCTTAGAGGGATTTACCAAGAGTAAAGTGATAAGACGGGGGGAAAAGAGAAAAAAGAAAGGGCTGTATTGTTATGGCAGTCCATTGTCCATTGTATTATACTAATATTATACCATCTCAAAACTCAATGCATTTTACTCATAGGAAAGGTCACTTTCTATAAAAAAATTAGTATAGCCTCACAGATATATTGCCTTTTACTAGAATAGAATATAATTTAATGGGGAACACTTTATTTTTAAGGTGACGTAGTTACATGTTACTACATGCACTTATCATTATGCATAATTACAAGCAACTAACCCTAAACCAAACCCTAACCGTAACTCTATAAGTACATTTACTTCATTTATTTTAGTCGGTACTAATTTGAATAAGCGAATATAACGACGTCACCTTAAAATTACCATATAGTATAATATAAAAAAGCTTTATATGCAATTATTTCTCCAATTTAAACAAGCTTAGATATAAAAATATTGCAACATGTAGTTTAGTTTTTTTTTTCTGTTTGCTGTGCATCTAATAGTCACAAACAAACACCAAAATCTTTTTCATTGACAATGGCAAAACACTATTAACTTTTTGAAGACTCTCAAAAACAAAGGTCCCAAAAAGGGTGTGTCACAGTAATGCCATAGAATAACTAGTTTTAGTTCCCTTAAGAACCTTTTAGTGAACAGGTCTTAAAATAACCATTTTAAAAATCCTTTTTTCCACTATAAAGAAGTATTTGGGGAATGGAAAGGGTCCATGAATGTTCAAGGTTCTTCATGTAACCATAGATGCCAATAAAGAACCCGTATTTTTTAAGAGTGTAAGCAATTCCTAAGGGCTATAAGTCAACTTAGTCAAAATTATCACAGAAATATCACCCATTTCCAGAGATATAATTAATAATATAATATAATAAAAGTTAAATAGCATATCTTTACAAGAAAAACTCGTATCACAATTCAGGGTAGTTTATCTTACATGATAGCTAATGTACATGGTAACACCCTTGATAACATTAAACAATAATTAAAAGAATATATATATATATATATATATATATATATATATATATATATATATATAAAATCACAAACATTAATGAATCAACCCAGTTTACAACCGAATAAATCAAGTCATTATGGAGATAGGTGAAAAAATACATTTCCCTTCCTGCTCCGTGCTTGTCTACTTTTACAAAACTCCATTTATTTCTCTTCGGACTAAGAGGACTCAAGATGTTAGCTTCGAGCCGGAAGGTCTGTCATATCAGGCTAGGCTGTGATCCGCCTCGACTCTTATATTACAAATAGCTGGCAGATTTTTCTTCACCCTCTTATCAGGACTGCGAGCCAGAACCCCACCATATCTGCTCTCCGCGCCTGATAAGTGGAGGGTTTGAAGATACGAACGAGGGAGCGTTTGCAAGCTAATTCCAGAGCTGCATCTGCACAAGATTAAAGATTAGCTTCTGGCCACGAAAAAAAAAAAGAAGAAGAAATACACATTTGATTTGTCGGAGAGGAAGGTGAAGGTGAACGGGCATCGTTTTAACAGTCACTGCTATTCTGCTTCACTTACTGCTATTTCACATCGCAAATACACTATGAAAGTCTTGCTACTTGGTGTAATGAAAGTAGAAATCAGAGTAAAAATCTTTCTTGACAATAATCCACATATTTACCCACAAATCTTGTGAAATTTAAACCAGCAAAGTATACAATATGTGCTCTCCCCCAAGTTAATCCTGTGACCTCACAGCCACCTGACCCAGTCTCAAAAGTCCCTGACAGTTCAGAGAGGAGAAACTCTTATGTGAAATAGGTAGTCTATATCTGGGTGTAAAAGCTGTAAATCTGAATTCATACAGCTGAGCAATGCAGCAATCAATTTGCTTTAACTGTGCGTTCATAACACATTATGCAATGCGAGTAACATATAATTATCATATATCAACACAAAGACACCCGCAATGTAAAATGATGCAGTGCAAGCCATAAACATGATTTGTGAAGGTGGCGACGAGTATCTTAAATGGTCTCGATGCAAATCCTCTATGGAAATCTCATTCAAAGTGCTAATGCTGACAGACAACACACCACCACAATCCCTGATCTATGCGCTGCCCAGCCTGAGGCGAGCTGTTGACATCACTGTATGGAAGTCGGGGACGTTTTAGGCATTCTCTTAACTCAAAATAAGCTAAAACTCATTTGTTTCCATGTACAAATTTCCTATCCAGACATGGAGCCAACTATAACAACTGTTAAAGGTAGATTTGATAGATTTGCTCAGGAACCTCAAACAACCAAGGCACAGCTTATGCAAAGGGCTTTTGTGTAACCTTGAATGGATGATTAGGTCTAGAGTTTAGATATTCTATGCAATATGAAATGAATGCAACTCGATACACAATGCCACATGCAGCTTGACAAATGTAAATTTGTAAAATCGTATGTATAAAGACACAAAGAAAGAATGACAATGGGTCAATGACAAAAAAGGAGATAAAAAAGAGAAGAAAAGCCATCTTTACATTTTGTGCATGTTACAGCATATTCAACAAAAATGACTCCATCCCTATAAAAATGAAGAGGTGTAACCAAGTACAAACAACTAAAATATGTTGTACTAATATTTCACACCATGAAGACACGAGTGAACTTAACTTCATTAATTAAAAAAAAATATTTCATTAGTTGTAAAAGAAAAAAAAGGTAAAATATTTAAGATTATGAAACTAAATGACCTTGAAACAATCATCAGGGTCTAAAGGGGTTGATCAGATTTTAATATTTTTTTTATTATTATTTTTATTTTATATCACATGACAACAAAATGGCTTCCTGCAGGTTGGTAATACCACACTGACTTGTATTTTGTGGACCTAAGTTTTTCAAATATTAGTACTTTAAAACTGCATAACTGCTTATTCCTATTCTGTATCTTTAAAAAAGAAAAGAAAAAAAGAAATAGCAATAAAAGATCAATGGCAAACAGTTTTTTAGATTTAAAGGTAAATTAATAAAATAACCCCCTGACGGTTACACTATCTAGACACCTTTACTTAAACCTCTACAAAAATGCCAAAATGAAATTTAATTCTGAAATTGAAAACATGTGCATCAAAGAAAAGGTGTAATGAAATTTTAATTTATTACTGAATAATTTAATAGATATAGACAAAATAAATAAATAAGCATGTCAGTGACCCGTATGCAAAGCCTGAGCAACAAATTAAGTAAAGAAAAAAGATTCTCAAAACAAAAAGCCAGACCTTGACCGATAAAGCACAAAGCGGACATACACAATAACATGGCATTAAACCGAATGGAAGTCAATGACTTCACGTAGTAAATTGCTTGTGATATCAGTGCGTGAGGGAACACATTCAATCTATAGAACAAAACCTGAACCGCTATTTGGTTCAAGCAAAGCCTTATTCATAAGTCTTCAGACAAATGCGGTGTGGTTTTCATTTGCCTTCCTCCCCCTTTTCTTTTCTTAAAACAGCATTTAAAAAAAACATTGTGATCAAATTATTTTCGGAAAAATATAACTAGGTTTCAGAAGCATAAAATACATTTATTATCGTAGGCTCATTCTTTATTGAAAACATATCCTTACCGAATTCTATATTAGATTCGCTTCCATCGGAGAAAAATACTTGGCAAAGATGACAAATATAATGCAATTCCGTTACATCCAGTATGCCGTATGAAAGCCACGGCAGATGTTTTCTTTTTTCCGCCGAGCTCTCTACCGACTGAAGGCGGACAAGAAATACGAACCTGTCCCAACAATAAATCTTCAGAGGAACGTTTTTAACGACTGCGGTGGCGAAAGCTGTCAGAAGCGGGGATATTTTTAACGACAGATCAGACAGATTGATATCTGTTCAGCAATGAGTCATACATTCCTCGCTCAGGTGAACAGAATCGGGGTTTTAGTCAAGGTAAGGTGAAGGCGATAGATATGAATCCCAAGTCGTGGAAGCTCATGTGACAGATCATTAACAATAGATTCCCAGCAGAAGTACCGCTCGCTTTCACAGCCAAAAACAGCGCAGAACAACATTCCATAGATTGGAGCTCTAGGTAATCTCGTTTAGCTCGAATAATTGAGCGAATCCTTTGGTTTTCGACGTATCTGGAAGGTTTTAAAAGTCCCCACACGAATTGAGCGCGTCCAGCGCCTCCGCTGCGCGAGGCTCTCCAGGCACATACGGGAGCGAGTGTTCCGTGAGCGCGCGCTGAAGTGCGCTTCAAGCGGCCACTCCGCTGGGTGTGTTGAAAAAAACATGCACAGGACAAGACCAAAGCAATCGATGTATGAGAGGCGGAGTTTATACCAGCCTTTTTTTAAGAAGAAGAAAATAACTCGCTCTAGCAGACATTTATAAATGTCATATGGACGACTTTCAATTCAATGCAAATTACCTTTTCTCCTCAACCTTTTCATAGATGCCAAAGTATTAGGCCAATTGTAGCCTATGAGCTGTTCACAAACACAGGGATATTCAATATTTACAGACCCAAAGACCACCAGTATAGAAAAGCTAGATAATTTTTTTTTGCCAATGAACTTAACAACTTGCCCTTGACTTTAAAAAATGCCTTCATTATATCAAAGAGTATAGAAGTAGGCTAATTCTATACTCTTTGATTATATACTTGATCCTTGCTTTAGAATATCACAGTGTGGTTTTATTCACTTAGTTCATCTAACGGCTATTATATATACTGTTAGAGAAAACAAGAATTTGCATTTTCTGTAAAGCTGCTTTGAAACAATATATATTGTGAAAAGCGCTATTCAAATAAATTTGAATTTAATTTGTACAATTGAAATATTCACGCAAAAGCACGGTTATTGAGGTGTCGCCCTTGGGATCCGACAGTTTCTGAATCAGTGTTCAAAAAGAATGAGAAGTCTGAATCTATTCTGCAAGTGGGTCAATTCAGTGAGATCAAATTTGCTCAGCAGTCAAATCGAATTAATGGGCTAAAGTGTCAAAGACCAAGAGTAAAGGCCACAATTTCTAAAGAGAATAATTTCCTAAATGTTTTCAGAAAGAAGAATTGCACATCTTGTGTTTTATTGAGGGCTTGACCTATAAACTGTGTAGACAATGTAATACAGCTTGACTGAATCAAAGCCATTTTTTCACCAAGTGATTCAAGCTGCAGCTGGCCTTAATGAATGGCGTATTTCAAACACTAAAACAGTGTTGCAAACTAACCAAACAATGTTCTTGTTTTGATTTGACCAGTGGCTAAATAGTGTAGACTGCTCCATAAAGCATGCAATGTCTGCGGTACTTCTAGGAAGTTTTTGCATGGAATGCAAAGCTTGTGATTATTTACCAGCTGATTGTGATTATAGGTCATCCCCTTTCCTACACACTTCCTATTAAAACCATCAGGCATTCAAAGAAAAACAGTACATGGAATGGAGAGATCATGAATCAGGCAATGTAACAAATGTCATACTTTCTTTTATCCTGATTGATTATTGCACTGAAGAATATCAATTAAATCGTGTAAATGACTACAGCATCATACAAATATAATTCATAAAAAAGTTCAATCTCAGTGCCAACAACGACTTGAGGCCTTTGAGTTAAGCAAGGGTGATAATGCACTAATAAACACATTATTTACAAACTTGTACTGCATCTTTGTGAATCATTGTTCTAAACTCTGAAATGTAATTTTGAAAGGCCCTGCATTTCGTGAAGATGCAAAATGATGTTATGGCACTAACCACCGAGACAAACGGTGTCAACAATAATAGGTTTTCACTTTGGAAACCGTAGGCACATCTGATGACAGAAGAACGATTTTAACTTTAGACAAGATCTACGGAATGAAGGACAGAACTGGAAATTCAAAGTCATGTAAAGCTTGAAAGAATGATTCGACAGTGCAAGTTGGTTTGCAACAGAAAGCACCATCAGAAGCACGTAAGAGTGCTATGAAGACAAAATCTGAAAGAAAGAGGCGAGACCAAGCTAGGGATAGAGATGGAGAAAGAAAGAGAGAAAAAAAGGCAGAGTGAGAGAAAGACGCTCCAGTTGCCTCAGGTTGCCTTTCAGCTATCTTTCCCTGTAGATTCATCTGTCAGAGCTCAACCAAGAGAGAGACAGAGAGTGAGAGAGAGTGCAGGCCTCATTGGGCATCTCATCCTCAGGCTTAACAATCCAATATTGGTTGTTGCCGAAGATAATTATGCCCCTCTGATGATGGAACACCTTGGGCAAGTTACAGCAATTTGCATCACTAAACATGGCAGATCAGCATAAAGGGAAAAAATTCTGTCATTATTACTCACCCTCATGTCATTCCAAACCATATGACTTTCCTTCGTCTGCGGAATGTCACTGCTTTTTTCCATATATGAATTCATAGTTACCACACGTGTAACGCTTTAGGAGTGAAACAAATAAGCACAAATATTTATTCCAAGTCTCCGAAAGACATACAATAGCTTTGTATGAAGAACAGCCAAAATTTTAAGTCGTTACTTATTGATATTCTTGGCCTGCACGTGACTAGCACTCGAATCAGTCAGACTTGTGGAATGAATCAACTGGCTCATTAGATAGAACCAGCTCAAAAGATCAATTTGTTCATGAATCAGACTTATTTGGTTCACAAGTTCAAATCAAGTTGCACGATAAAAGCTCACTAGATATTTGTGAATATCAAATATCAGTGAATACACAAATAAGGCATCAGGAGACTTGGAAATACTGTAGCCATATGAACCACTTTTATGGTGTTTTTGTCGTTTTTGGAGCTTTACAGATGACTGTCATTGTATAGAAAAAGGAAGAGCATGAGATTTCTCCTTTTATGTTCCACTAAAAAAAACAGCATATGACTTTAAAATAACATTTGGTTATGTAAATAATAACAATCACATGCATGCATCTAAATTCTCTGTCCTTTTGTCCTCTGTCCTTTTTGTCTTCCGTCCTCTGACCTCCTACCACTTTTTTTTTAAAACCTTTTAAACCACTCCCTCATTTTAAATAATGTAAATAGTAAAAAAAAAATCTACGCTGACAGATGAGGTCAACGTGGCCACTTCTGTACTCTCCCAAACACCTTTGCATTTACTTTACATGGCCTCCGTTTGTGTCATTCAGAAGAGTTAAATGAGTTGTTATTGGATGTGTGTTGGGAAAGACTTAGCCTATTGAAAATACGTTATGAAAGGACGTTCACTTTAACTTGTGTGCAAATAAATAAATATATAATACATGTGTGGGGCACAGAGCGTTATTTCAAATTGTGGCTATAAATTATTCAAATCAGCATCTGAAATTCCATGATAGAAGCCATTCCAGATCTCTGTTCTGCAAATACAGGAAGTGATTTATCAAAGCGCTTACACAAATTTTCTTTAATCATTGGTTAGTGTTTGACCACATGCCTGCAAAATTATACCTTTTGAAGAAGTTTGGCCTGTTGGCTAAATAATGCGCAAGATTATACCACACGTTCCACCAACCGTGTTTCATAATGAATGCACACTCGACAAGTACAGCGTTTGGAAATGTACACATTTCAGAACCACAGTCTTTTAGAACTTTGCAAGAACTTTGAGACTAAGCAAGAACCACCAAGACTAGACATTTCTGTGGTGGGGACAGACTTTCACAACAGAAGAACTCAGAAAAGCAGCCTAACATAGTTATCGTTCACATGAATATTTATAACTACTCATGAGCGATTTCTCATTTTCATCCTATTTTTCTGCACCATTACTGCAACCATTTAAAATGGATCAGAGAGAGAAACTAGGAGCGAAAGAGAGAGTCTAGGGAGAGAAAAAAAAAACAGTGGCATTATTTTTCCATAATAAAATTTCCCTGCCTTAACAAGATAAAAGTAAATTGCGCACTGACTCAGAAAGTGTGAAAGGCATTCTAGAATGAATTTTTCATGTGCATTGATAATTTAATATGTTGTGGCGCCAATTTATCAGATTTCCGTGTCGTTGCAGCTCTTTTTTTCTGAGGAGAATAACAAGGGTATGATCTCGCTTTCTGAGAGATTTCAGTACAATGTCACAGAAAAAAGGTGTTCATAATGATTGAATGGAAGAAAAAAAAACTCCTCAGAGAGACTTAATATAACTTGCTCTCATTTTCCTACTACTGAACGCACTAACAAGGCAACGAGGCGGACTCAATTGAACAACATGTGTTCTAAATTCTTCACATTATTCATGCCGGCTGGAATGCTATCATTCCATATGGAGAACATCCAAATTGGATGCCCAGGTAAAATGCTCATGGGACTTGCGTGGCATGTAAATGTGGAACGAAACGCTATAGATCCAGCATCGTCATTCCAGGTGCGGATAAATTATGACACACGTAAAGACAAAAGCATCACATTGTTCTTCACGGAACGGAAACAGTTAAAGCAGTCTGGCTGCGCCTGCGGCGGAGGATGATAAAGTATTATTTATCATGACGAACAGCTACTGGCCCAGCGAAGGGAGAGAGGGAGGTAGAGCAAGAGGTAGAAAGATTAAATATAAGGTTACCACAGCTAGGACCTAATCTATTCAGAGACAAATGCCGGGTCTCTGAAGCACATTTGTTGTGCGCCCCCGAGGTTTAACAGCCGGCATTATGGTTCCATTTCTCATCATTAGCAAGCCTACATCAATGTCCCCACTAAGGGGTCAGCTCTGGGAATAGATCCAAGGGCTGTGTCAGGCCAGGAAGAGAGAAAAAAGGGGAGGGGAACTGAGAAATGTCTTTTTCTTAGTGCGCGTGTGCTGTGTGCCATCTCTTATCGTACTACGAGGGATCCATATGGTTTTACATCCTTGTGTACATGAGTATTTGCATAAGCTACTTTGCATGCACGTTTGACACAAATTAGGGGAAGAGGCAGAGTGCAACAGGGAAAACACAAACAGATAGAAGGATGGAATCAGTTGAAAAGACCGAGAGGCAGAAACGGGGAAAGACAAAAGACAGAAAGACAGGAAAACCAAGTGTGATGTTATCTGGCTGCAGCACGTGTGTCCCCTCGCCTGCCATATGCTGCGGCATTTCATGCTAGTAGATCTGAACACGGACACAAGCATTTCAGGTTTTTTTTTTTTTCATCCAGCAACCCTGCCTTTCTCCACCGTGTTAGTAGATATGTTAATCCGCTGGCATTCATCTGAACTACAGCGACTCCGGAATAGTTCTCCAGACCCACGCGTCAGAGCTCCAACCCAGCCGCGGGCAGCAGATGCTCCTGCAGACTTACCCCAGCCGCAAACTGGGCTTTCAGGCTTCCCACTGAGAGCTTCCCTGCCTCCTCTTAGAGCTCCAGAAGTGTATAATAAGCCCCCATGAGGAAAAGCAAGGGATGGAGAAAAAAGACGTGTGGAAGGTTTAAGAGCAGGAAAACAACGGGGTGGTTACACTGGGGGCTGCATTAGCACAGGACTGGTTGCTGATGGGCAATTGGAGTCTGTTCAGCTAAGCAGCGGTTACTATGTCAATACTGTTATTAAATTAGAACTCAAAATCTATGACTTCATCACCTCTGTTTTCTACTGCAAAAATAAAAATGTCTACATGGATGGACACAGCTTGACATGAACACCCACCAAATGCGGGTGGTGTGTAACGCAGTCAGTCCTACTAGTTTGGCGGGTTGAATTTTATATAAAATACAGTATATAGATTTTTCATCTTTTAAAAGGGAATCTGAAATAATAAACTAAGTGCAATATATTATTGATTGATTTAGATTTTTTGATGCATTTCGATTCTGAAATATCTGAAACGCTTCCAATACTAATTTTCCGCAGAACAGATACACAATCTCTCCGACAGTGAGTTGACACACAAACCCTCCACCCCTTATTCACTCGTTTCATTTGCTCCGGATGAATATTGTTGGTGTTACAGAGGTTTAAATTCGTCATTGGATTGTGCATAATTTTACTCATTCCCACAGATTTTGTGCTTACATAAAGCAGCCAGTTCTTTTTCACTGCTTATTGCACTTAAACAGTCAAATGCACACAAAAAATGTCAAAAAATTAAGTGAACGTAAACAGTTGAGTAAGAAAATGCATGTATAATAGTACAATGGATCCGTGTGTCAGGTCTTAAAGTGACAGTAGCCTAATATACCTGCTGCCAAATTATAAAATAATATTAAAAATATCTATATCTATCTATATAAAATTGTGGCATATACAGTATATATATATATATATATATATATATATATATATATATATATATATATATATATATAATTTCTTACTGAGAAGGAATATTTTAATTTACAAATACAAATATTACACATATAATATTCCATCTATCCATCTTGTAATATATTAAAATATTTCATCATCAGAACAGAAGTCATTATAACTTCTTGTTCCAGTACCCATTCTGATGAATTGAGTTAATTCAGTGAACGATTCATCAGACTAATTAAAAAGTTTGTGAGTCTTTTTGCATGACCTGGAAACGGACTACAAAAATCAATATTTCTATCCAGCCCTAATTTTAATAACTATTACATGGTTGATTCTAACTGTAACCAGTGGGGATAACACCACTCAAAAGGGATAATCAAGTTGACCACTCAGGTTGTATTTCAAAAGTGCAACCTACTGAAATTAAACAGACACTTTTCATTTTAACAAGTTAAAACAAGAAAGCAAGCTTTACAAGGAGATAGAAAGGAAAAGTAAAGTTGAAGAAGAAAAAAATCCTCCAGTGAATAACAAATCAACAGCAAGCAAATTAAATGAATTGAGTTAGGAATATCACATTACGATCATTAAATTAAATTTACGACAGTAAATTTCAAATCGAATTACCGAATACAAGCCAGCTGTTTACATGGGCCCTGCTCTATGAACCGTAGTTGTAGACTCGGAACACCAGTCGATCTCGGAAACGCAAAATAAACAAACCGCAGGGTCAGCTAATCAAATTCAGGTGAACTGTAAATTCTATGTTGACTAAAAAAAGAAGAAAAATCTGGAGGAAAAATAAACACTTGTGTAACAAGCTTTTGCAGTGGGCTCAACTTTGCAGGCGGGCTGCATTATCCTTCCCCAATTCAATCAGCAGCGAGCAGCAGTCACGCCAGGGATGTGAATCCCCTATTCAAGTTTCAGTTTTTCATACAAATCATGCACAGCTTCACCCTCGCATTCCCTTTGACATTTGTCTGGAATAATAGCCTCTTTATGCTTATTGCATTCAGAGGTGGTGGCAATAGTATGATGCTAATAACAATAAAGCAGTGGTTGACTCCAGCAGCCATGCAATTTCAGTCACTTTCTGTGCATTAACTGCAAAGTGGGAGATTAAATCACCCAGCGTATGATATACAGTCAAACGAGGCCATTACGGGAATGAAGCATGGGGCGGATGCCTCTCATCAAGATGGTGGTACATGAAAAAAAATAAATAAAATCAAAAACAAAAAAAAAGGGAGGCAGTTATAGACATGACAAATACTGATGGAGACAGTTAAGAGGCTCGCAGTAACAATGCTTTCAAGACACTTATGTGGAGGACTTGCTGAGCCACTCCTGAGTCGAGTATATGCTATTGGACAGATATATATTTCACAGATGATGCCTGATCAGCAAAATGCTTATTGCTTACTGCAAAGATAAAGCTTGATGCATTAGTTAAGTGATAGTCAAACCCCAAAATATTGCAATACTATTTTATGTTAAATCAGAGAGCCCGGTCAATATTGCACACCTACTGTAAGAAAATCCCATTAGCAGATGCTGGTCATGCAGGCTAAACGATCTTATACTCTGCTGCCAATGAAAGCCTGCTTGCCGCTGTCAGAAAGATACGTATTTATATATTAGCACTTTACCTTGATGCTTTTAAAGACTTAGCATCTCAAAATGTATGTCTACTCTTTTCTCAAGGCCCATTAGACAAGGGAAAGAGTCTTTGACTGGGGCGCTGAAGCCTATGAACGGTTAATGTAAGCTTAACAAGAATCAAGATGTTGGCTTAACAAGAATCAAAGCTATCCTAGAAGGATTTAAAAGAGGATATCAAATGTGCAGAGAACTGTCAATTTTCCTGCTTTCCACTCTTTCATATTATGATCACAACACTGCTGACAGGGCCAGCCCACGAAGTTGTGTTGCTGTCCTATTTTAGTATTTTTCAGTACTTGGGTGTAGTACTTCAGTACTTTTTAACCTAGGCTCATTTTTAAAACACGCCTACTGTATGCCGACATTTCTGCAAAATATTCCATTGCTTCTTGCACATTTTGAGACACTTTCAAAGTGAAATGTCCATTGAGTGCTGCTGAAAGTACATTCAGTTTTATCTGATGAACCTGAATCTGACAACGTGGTGCTAAAAGTTTAATGCTCTATTGCATTTGAAAATAAAAGTACTGCCTACACTAAACCTACCCTAAACCAAACCAATAATAAAGGTGCTCTAAGCGATGTCAAGCGTTTTTTAGGCCAAAACATTTTTTGTCACATACAGCAAACATCTCCTCACTAACCGCTGGCTGCCTGTCCCCTGAACACACTGTAAAAAACACGGTCTCTGTAGACAGCCCAGGCTCCACAAACAGCAACAAAAACAAACTCCGGCAACCCGCTCCACGAAACATGACGAACAGTTCCAGCCAATCACCGACAAGAAGGACTTGGGGGTGGGGTTTGGGGGGTTAGTGCGCGGATGAGGAGGAGGGAGGGTCTAGCTAGCCTCCGTTTTGTTTGACAATACTTTAAACGTCAACAAGAACTGACGACACCTGACGTCGCTTAGAGCACCTTTAACAAAAGCAAACAGTGCTAACAGGTGCTATTTTAGCTTGGTTCCATGAGTCTTTTAGTTTGTTTCTTGTGACTCATGCCCAAGCGTTCCACATCGCAAGTGCCGTGCTGTAGCAGATGAGCGATCGAGCAAGTTTACTATGTAAGAAAAGCCATACATATGGAGCGGTTTATGTATGTAGAGGTCAAAATGTATTAGATTGCAAATCATGCACTATGGTAAACTTTTTTTGAGGTCATAACATCATAATAATCATAATTTGTGTGAAAGGGAATCAAAGTCGTTGGTGTTTTACTGCCACTGCTGGTCATTTCTGCTGGAAACTGCAGTAAATGTTATACGCATGTATTGTATACGTTTTTCGTAATCATTTACTAACATTTTTGGTTTAAAATGATACCCAATTTCACAACATTGTTGACATAACATAAAAACACCTTTTTTTCTTTCTAAAATGACAAAAAATATGAGGTAAACATCCTCGCATTCTCATTAGTTTCCATTGTAACATTATGTCTAAACTGGTGCTGACTGAGCACCACTCACTTGAACTTTTATTGAACCTGGATTATTCCTTTAAAAACTGCACAACATAGATGCATCTAACAATTGAAGATAAAATGACTAGTAATAATCTTCAAAACAGAAGATTGTTCAAAAGCATGGAATTCTCTCTCTCTCATTCTCTGGTTTGTTAGGTCATATCAAAAGGTTCTAATGCATTTTAATGAACACGACTATTAATCTAAAATGCTTTTGTGCAGCTAATATGGATTAGCCTCTTTTTGCATGCTACCGTTGCCAGAAAAGAGACTCTCAATCACTTCCACGGCCATGTTTTCCTTCCTCCTCCATCTGGACACAAGCCTGACATGACTTTTACCCCTCTTTTTCTTGTGGGACCAACCCTTAAAGACCCCAGACACTCATCTAAAAGGGGGGTGCCCTTGCCAACCTCCTCCTCAAATCCATAGGGATGGGGGGATGAGCAAGGAGACGAGAATATAAAGAGGACAGAGGGCAAGAGGGCCTTTTCTCTAATTAGTGCTACAGAGCCCTAGAGACGAGGGTTGAAACAGTCTACACTGAGTTCATATTGGTCCTTTGTTTCTTTGTTCCATAATGTATTACCCAGAGCTCTGAATGCACAGACAAGCATGCCTGCCACTAGTGTTTTATTAATATGTGCAGAGACTACATACACGCACACACACTGAATATAAAAGCAAAGAGAAAAAGATACATACTAAAAGACCTCTGCCCACAAATACATTCATTTATAGATGCAAATACAAAACCTGTAACCAATTTCTGTATGTACTAGGGTTGTCCTGAATTTAAAATGAGGTAGCAAACAGGATGCAGAATCGCAATTCAAATTTGAATAAGAGGAAGCAGAATTAAAAGGAATTGCAATTCAAACAGACATACAGACAGACAGACAGAAAGACAGACAGACAGACAGACAGACAGACAGACAGACAGACAGACAGACAGACAGACAGACAGACAGACAGACAGACAGACAGACAGACAGACAGACAGACAGACAGACAGATAGATAGATAGATAGATAGATAGATAGATAGATAGATAGATAGATAGATAGATAGATAGATAGATAGATAGATAGACTGATAGAGACAGACAGACAAAGACACACAGATAGTCAGATGGAAAAAAACTATTATAGAAACATCACACTACTGTTCCCTATGCCACTCATACCAACAAAAAATACCTAATTAATTTATCCATGGTATGAAATATTAAACAAAACATAATTGTTTTTCTTTCTTGCCACTCTGTATGACCCCATTCACTCACTGTCAGCAGCCTAGGGAGAGTCACATAATGCCTAGCTGTCCATACACTTCACAGGTTATTTAAACTCTAACACACTAAAAATTGCAGCCATGCTGGGAGGCATTAAGCCTGTCTGATACGCATGTGAAAAAAGAAAGAAACAACCAGCAGTCGACATCTGACTGTGCTCGAGGGGATTGAAAACTTTATCGGTCATATGTGAAACCACAGCACTGATAAAGGTTAACAAATGTGACCTTGGAAAGAGCTTTCTTCCCCTCATGTATGATGGTTTATGTGTTAATGAACATTTGCATTAAAGGTGCTGAAGAACAAGTATATGTTTTATCGCTTTATTTCCCCAAACCAATGCCTTCCAGGAAAATATCCGACTATTTTCACAGTTGAAAATTCCTGAGATACCTAATGTTCACCTTAGAAATGTCATGATGTTCCTTGATGGTCATGGGACAACCATCTACATGGTCAGGCCCACATACTCCTATTTTTAAATACACATGACCAAAGTGGAAGATCAAAACTTTCAATTAGTTCCTTATATAAATATGAGACAGGATAATCTAGTGGTAGAGTTTTTATTTTGACGTTCACATGAAAGTCTTTTAATAAGCCAAGCCAACATGCTACTGATGCTATGTGAGACCAAATGTGAGTGGGTGATTACTGCCATAGTGTTTTAGACAAACGCCTTATTTTAACCTTAAAATCCGTTTTAAAGTTTAAATGGACCTGACATATCTGTGCACTGTTCTTTGTTTTGTAATGAGTTTTTATATATCTATTAGCTCTGAAAAGTGTAGATATTGTGGCCCTTGGTGTGCAGAAACACAAGACAGCCAAGTAACCAAAGCTTTGCAACATCCGTGAAACTCCAAAGGAAAGAGGTTTTCTCTTAGTGTTTACACAGTAATAAATCTTGAAGCTTTCATAATGCACAGAAAATGGCTAAAGCAGCAGAAAAATGTACGACTGTACACTACCACAAGCTACCATAACCTATCTAACAAGAAACAGGAAAAGAAAAATCTATTCCCTTGCAGCCTGATCATAAAGACAAACAAGCATTAACCCTGCTGTTTTAAAAAGCATCAGGGTTTTATTTAACATCTTAAACCTTTAATTGGAGGCTAAGTTATTTCCTCCTTGAGGAACATGGAAACCGCACACCCTCTGCTCTATAGCTTTCCATATCGAGAGAGGCTCGGAGGAGCTCCCCATCTGTGATTCTAACCAATTGAGCTCAAGAGGGTGCAGACCCCGTCCCGGCAGCCCTTGACTATGGCCTCTTAAACTGGGCAGGGAGGCTAACAGGTCTGGAAAGGCCCTGTCAACCCTTTCCCCCCTGGGGTCACACATGGAAATGACTAAGGCTATTTTTAAGCAAGGCCACGGTAGGAATAAAGGAATACATCTTGTGCTTTAACTAAAGAGGCCCTCCTCACCTTTAGGGTATGTCTGAAAATGTTATGGTGTCCATTTCACCCTTATTCGCTCCCTCTTTCTCTGTCTGGAAGTCTGTAACATCCCACTAAACAGGAAGTAGAAAGCATTCATGTAATTGCTTTTTGAGCAGCTTCAAGTCTGGGTCCCCTGGTGGTCTGATTTCTCATCTTACCTCTTGCTCTCGCAAAACAGATGTGAACACTGGCTAAAATTTAGATGATACATTACATTTATGCATTTAGCTGACACTTTTCCCCAAAGCGACTTACAAAGGAGGAACACTGGCAAAAAGCAGTTCGCCACAGCTTTAGCCTTCAAAAATGACAAATAAACATAATAAAAGTAGTCCATGTGACTACTTACCAGACAAGAACCAATGATGCCTGGTACACACAATGTGTCCATTAGATTTATTAGTCTATTTCTATTTCAAAAACACTATTGAAATATTGTCTTGTATTGTATATGGACTACTCTACTTTTATGATACATTGCGCTATGATAACTATACAGATAACCTTTTTATTCTAAGCGCACTCTGCAGGTTTGTTGTCTGTCGCTTTAAATGGTCGAGCTCGAAAACACAGTAAAACAGTAGTATCGTGAAATATTATTGCAATTTTAAATAACTATTTTCTATTTTAATTTATCTTTAAAAGTAATTGCAAAAAAAGAAATATAGAAATAAAATAAAAATCATACTGAGCGACAGCAGTTTCCTTAAATAACTGCTTCAAATTCCACATACAGTATCTCTAAAACCATGAAACTCCCAATAACAAACTGAGCCACAAAGCCAGTGCAAAGTGTAAGCTTGCTAAATCCGAAGGTTGCATGTGTAAATCTAATCTCATTCTTTTGAGAGTACAGTGGCCTGGTCTTCAGTCTGATCACTTTATGGCTCTATATGCCATTTCACTTACCATTTATTCAGTTGGAGCTGCAGTACTCTCCAGAGGAAGTCACAACCCTGCAGGCCCAGTCTCTATACCTTTCATCTGATTTATACCATAACTCTGCCCAAACACACACATACAAATTCCAAGGACGAGAAGTGCATCATAGTGAGAGAAAGGCCAAGGAAGAAAGAGAGAGAGAGACTGTACATGTTTACAGAGCTAAATCAATAGAGGAGAGGACAGGAGAAGGTTGAGCCTAAACGAAAGAGCAGTTTTGGAGTGAATCAAGCAGCCCAAGATTCTGACTGTGTTGTATCCTAAAGCTGCAGTGTGTCATTTTTAGATGCTAAAAATATTTTCTTCCATCCCAGTTTAATGTGGAGGGACAACTAAATGTCAGTCAGTTGTAAGTTGATTTCCCCTAAACACGGTCCTTTCAACATTGCTCCATTTGTTTGAGCAGTAGCATGAGTTTGGGATCTGTTTGGAAACAACACATGTTTTTACAATTCAGCTTGGTGCCATTAATAGCACAGAAATTACACACTGCAACTTTTAGGTGGGAACAGGTGGAAATCTTCTTTGCGTGCTCCTAACAATACAGTTGATGAAACAAAGAACAATGCAGTTAGTCCTGAAGGAGGAGGTACAATCCTCCTGAATTCAACCACACAGTTTTGTTCAATGCTTTTCAGGAAACAGCCTGGATGGATAGATGGAACAATGGATGGATGGAATGTTGGATGGATGACAGATAGATAGATAGATAGATAGATAGATAGATAGATAGATAGATAGATAGATAGACAGCTAGATAGACAGATAGACAGCTATGTGGAAACTCCATTTCCCAAAATGATCTTAGACTGATAGCTCTCTTTCTCTCAACACAGGAACATAGAAATTAAAACACTCAAGTATCTCCACAAACCCTATCCTGACACACTGATGGATGGGCAGGATGCAGAACCTCTCCCAGTAAGACCATTAGTGGAGTGAAGTGATGTCCAGAGCACCAGTGCGTGACTGGGCCAGCTAGCGGATTGCCTTTATAAACGAGTCTCTGCTGAGAGCGCTGGCTGGACAGAGATGAGAGGAATACTCACTTTGGCTCTACACAGCAACTAGGAATTGCCAAACACACAGTGAGGAGTGTGATGTATCAAATTAGTTCCCGTTTTAAAAATGAATCATCTGTACCTACTTTTAACAGAAAATCAAAGGTCAAGGATCTTTTTAAAGGTCAAAAATGACAATTCAAATCATTGACAGTACCACTTTATATGCAATGACGATGCAGGAACCTATGAAACAACACAAATGGCAAGAACAAAGCCCAGTCAAGACACATTTAGTTTTTTTTCACCCCATTTTAGGCCTTAAAAACTAAACAAATGACAGTTTTACAGAGGCAGCAATAAACTTGATATAGTTTTTGCTATAAACTAAAACTATTTTACATCATGCCAGCAACTGCAAACCGACACTGAGCATGATTCTATCCTCCATGAGGTCCATATTATTATTTATGCTTCTTAGAATCCAGATACTATGATTCCACCCTGGATGTAGATGTGGGGTTTCCCAGCAGGGGTTGGAAGTGACACAGCCTTTTGGAAAGCTCCGCTGGGGCGCTTTGACAAATGGACTGTCTGACGAGCACGGCATTCAGGGAGCAGGACCCTGTGCTCACGCCTCGTTTACCTGCCGCTACGCTCACTCGCTCATCCTGGTTCTTAGACACACACGCTTTCTCTAGCAGCAACCCAGTTGTTGAAGATGTGAAAGTCAGGGAAGTCAGTGTGTACTGCAATAGATCAAAATGTGGCAACAGTGACTTTGTCGCCCTGGAATATAGTTTGTTTTGGTTGTTTCAGTGCCGCGTTGAGTCTATCCGGTACATAGCCTGAATTCCCTGATTGGCTATAATATAATTATAATAATGTTTATCCACCGACCATGACCCCTTCAGACACATTTGACACATTCTCATTACGTTTTTTTTAAATTCCCCACTTGACATGTAGATGTTTATCTTTGGTTTATCTTCTTAGGTTTATTTTTGGACCTTCTTGTGCATCTTTTTTGTTGTTCTCATCTTCGTTTGCTGTTGTTTTTATGTATTTTACGTATTTATGAACCCAGAAGTTAGCATTACCTCAACAAAATCTAGAAGTAAAAATCATAAGAGGTTGGATTATTGGGCCTACTCAACGAAAGCTGATTTAACTATTTAAAGTATACAAAAAAAAAAAAAAAAAAAAAAAAAAAATCACCTGAATAAATGCAAAAGGTGGCCTACATTTGCACCTCCCACCCACCCGCTCCTCGTTATTTCACTGTCGAGATTTATACTTTTACATCTCTTCAATCCAATCACGGTCTCGTTTCGACGCGACTCCTCAACCGCACTGCCACAAACATTGACAACTGCAACAGTCGTCTCGACAGATCCGTAGGTGTGTAAACAACCTCGCTGCGCATGTGTGTTTGGGATTGTGACAAATTCCCAAACATGTCTCTGGCGACTTCCCGCTGCTTTGGTGTCAGCCAGACACGTCAGACACAGACGCAGGGCCCCGTGGGACGGGCGCGGAACAAGATGTCGCCTGTCAAGCGGGGAACATTTGAAAATAAATAACATCAGTGATGATTTGGGTTTACTTGTCACCGACGAGCTGGTGTTTTTGAGGAGTGATGCCGCCGCTGATCCTCTGGGAGAAGCAATCGCTCTTTTCCAGACCGGCATCTCCAAACAGATGTGCCTGATTTCCATTGCAGATCTCACTGCATAAATCCACATGAGGATTTCAATATTGGTCTTAACAAGCAGATGACAGCAAGCAAGGGGGTGATCATTCATAATTGGAGATTGGAGGCGGGAAAAAAACAAGGAAAGAAAAAAAACTATGCTACAGGATTAAGCAGCTCTGAATATAACAGGAATACCAAATCTAGTTAAGAGCTTAGTTGATGCACAATGGCATGTTTTTCACCAGGTCTGTTGATGGACCTCATGAATATTAATAAGCAATTCCCCAGGAAACAAAAGGTTTGTGATTTTGTATGCAAGCTTATTGAGAGCTAATTGTTCTTGGTTTACCAACAGTTAGAGCTTAAATTGTGGCACAGCAAAGAGGTTTTAGATAATGACTACTACAGTGGATTACCAATTAGAAAGCAGCTGGGGCTTAAAAAAATTGAACTAATCAAGTTCCTAGCCTACCGAGCAATATTTTTGTACAAAACCATTGCTAGGATGTTATCATGTTTATGCAATTCTTATAACATTTCCAGGTTTAAAAGCCAGAGCCTGGAAAGTGGAAACAACATTATATTCTGGAAAAACACAAAAAGATCCACAACCAAGGATGTAATATGAATAAGCGTGTTCAGTATTGCTCATATTTCATGTTGCAGATCCCATATATCTACAATTAAAGATATGAAATCAAAATTGATCTTTTTTTTAAACACCACGCTATTTATATTTTTGGATTTAACAGATCATTTTATATTAAAAATGATAAATATATACATATGAATATTAACTATTAATATCAAAGCCTATCATGATTTATTATCTAGTATAGAAATGCTAACACCAGTGGTTTAATCCTCAGGGAACACACAGACTGATAAAAGGCATAATTCAAATGCACCGCAAGTTGCTTTGGATAAAAGTGTCCAACAAATGTAGAAATGTGAATGTGAATTCTGTTTTATCTTCCACATTAGACTGCATTCTCTGTCTATCAGACTAATTCATGAACGTTATATAACTGTATACCTGCGTGTCTGACTACGACTGCAGTATTTCAGAGTGCAGAGGTGAAACACAAGGTCTGCTTGTAACAATAGCAATCATCTCCAGGACCTTAAGGAGAACCAGCTGCTGAGAGCAGTCGATTAGAGGTTAGGAGCTGGATGAAATGCACTTGAGTCATAAACATGAATCTCCCTGCCTCGGCTCTATCCAGAGATTACATATCATAAAGCTCTTCTGGCAGCAAGGCAAAGTCAACCAGCTCCAAGCATGCAGCAGAGATTTGACTTCCTCTGGGAGACTCCATAAGTCATCAACACAATGACTGCTTCTTGGGAGTGGAAGCGCACCTTGTAAAAGGAATAATGGAGAACATAGAGGGGGTGGGGTTTCTGAAAGAGTGCTGGAGTGTTTTAGTTCTGTGGTCAAGGCAGAGGTGTGGCAAAAATGATTATTTGCCTGAGCTTCCTGTCTCTGCAGAGGATACAGTATTATTAATGGTCACATGAAGGAACTGAAGAAGGAGAAAAGGTTGAAGATAGAGGATACCCTTTTTTTAATAAATGTTAATCTCTTTAAACCATCAACAACAGAGCTCTAACAATATTTGTTTAACTGTCTTCCCACTATCAACACATGAACTTGGACACTAGGATACAACGTTTGTACACTCAAGACAGCCTTTACAGCTTCTGTTCTAAACTGTGATGAACCTGTTTTTTTAATGACCAATCAACACAGTTTAAAGACTTCTAACCTCAAACAGATTCTTGAAATAAAAAAACAAAACAACAACCCTGTAACTGTGGTGGTGTTAATATCAAGTTACTCTAACATTACTCTCAGGAATTTTCTTTAAAAACGATACCTTTAGAGGTACAACAGCTTGTCACTGGGGCAGTACCCTTAAAAGGACTTCTTTGTACTGTCACTTTTGATCAATTTAATGCATCCCTGCTGAAAAAATCTGCATCCCTGCTGAAATCTTACTAACCCTAAACATTTGAACAGCAGTGTGTTATATTTATACACATATGGCAGACAGACAGACATACAGACAGATAGACTGTGTACTGTGAAACACAAAGATGAATAAAAAAAGTCTGAACGAAGATTTTGGATCGTGAACTGTCTGTACCTTCAGGGTTTAAGCAAAGGCTGTTGAGATCAAAGTGAAACAGTTAAATGGGCCCTTAAAGAAGGGCCCGGACAAAATGAGATCAGATCATTTTGATTGGTCTCTCAGGTCTTGGGGTTTGAGTCTGGTTCAGAATAATGATTTTTAGCTTTGGGTTAATGAAGCTCATTCACTCCTGCCGTTGTGACAGCTTACCACAGCCTTAATAAAATAATCATCTTCTTCACCTAATTAAACCAAAATAATCTCACCCACCCGCTGACCCTGAACAAGCCCCTAACCTCTTGTTCGGGGACACGCCATCGTTCACACCATCTTCTTTTCCCTCACTCTTAGAGGAAGGCAAAAATAATAAGATAGTGAAATCCTGATTATCTGTAACAGTACTGCCGGCTATAAAACGCAGGATTTTAAAATGGCTCGTTTCATTGAGCATCCCCTGCCACCTTCCCAAGCTTGTGTGAAACACATTCTCCACTCGGCTCAGGGAGTAATTGACTCTGGTTTGGTATCACACGCTCATTGCTAATTTGGCGGCCTGTCTTATCATATTACTAGTGAGAATAAGGGGCCTCCCAGCGTCCACCCTCTCTTTTTCCTTTAAGGTTACACTGCAACAAAATAGCTACAGCAGTCATTATTAATGAAGGTGCGGAAGAATTCATTTCTTATTTATGAGAAGCTAACCAACTGGCAAGGCATCTGACGGCCCTATTAATGATCTTTAATGGGCCTCGGGCGGATTCTGCACGCCCAAATCCACTGTTTTCTTCCTCTCAGTCCATCTCTGATCAACTCCCTCACCAGCACACAGAGGGAGGTGCTAACTCGTATGGAGGATTTAGACGTAACAGAGGGGGGGAGGGACGGAACTCAAGGGAAGGGACCGTTGATCAGGCTCAGCTCTGGTGGAGAGAGGCAGACAAATAACAAATGACAGGTCTGTGATTAAATCAAAGCTGCAGCCGTAAGTGTTGAAGTATCAGCCTGTCACTAGCAATCTAGAGCTGGTTACGCCACTTTCCCCATCTCTACAGCCTTGTATACTCTATCTTTACCCATAATGCACCACCATTGTGCGCATCTCTTTCTCTCGCACGCACAAACAGCAATTTATTTGTGATCAGCCTTTTATGTTACTTCTAAAATTCATAGGTTAGTATAGAACCCAAGGTCAAACACCAAATCCTAACCCTTACATACCCCAATGAATGTGGTCTATTCCTCTGAGATGACGCATTATAGACCACCTTAGAAATGGCATAGCAACACCCTGGCAACTACCAACATTATGATGATGAGTTTTGCACAGGAAAGCACCACTCACATTTCCTTCATAAAAATAATATGTGCAAGGTGAGAGAAGCTGCATGCACATTTAGCACAAATGTTCCAATGAATTTGTCCACTGCTTAGTGTAATATGGCTGGTGCAACTACAATGTCCATTATGTGATGTTTTACAATAAACATGCATACAAATAAAATGCCAATTTTGCATATAAATCAAAGTGCACATGAAAGCAAAAAGGATTTGGTGCTACGTTTTCAGATAACAGTACAGGGGAACTAGCCTGACTTCGTCATACTCATATTCTAGTCAGATTGTGAGTCTGATACTGCTCCATAGGGCTTTGATTATGAGGCGTGTCTTAACCGAACCAGGAAAAAAAAAAAAAAACTCAATTGGATAGACCTACAACCAATCAGAGCAACACAGTAAGTGACGTATGTTGAGCGACTCATATCAACAGAACTGAATGCACGCACTCTGGAAAAGTATTTAAAAGAAAAATTAGTTTTTAACGACCTTTGCCGGTGTTGCAAAAATAATTTAAGGATTTGCAGAGTACTTGCAAACTCAAAAAAAAATTTTTGAACAAAATAGAAAATGTGGATTCGAACAAGTTCTCCGTTTAGGATTAGATCTCGACAGTAAAGCCAACAAATCTACTTGCATTTGTCTGACCTGTCTCAATTTTATAACAGGGTTGGAGCGCGACTTGACTGATTTTAATAAATGGGGAGACGACGAAACGAAAGACACCAGGCTGAAGAAGCTTGTTCATTTGAGTCTTCAGAGAAAGAGACCGGGAGCCAAAATCATGTTTTAATGATGATTTAAATACAAAATGATGAGTAATTCTTGTACTTGTACTTTAACTTGTTTATTTGTTCTGTCTTGCGTGGTGTTTTGGACATGAGTCTGGCAAATAAACTGAATTGAGTAACATCATCTAATGATTTATTAAAAAAAATAATAAACCGCTCATAAGGGGTAAAGTGATTACCAGTATGGGTATGGTGTGCGAGTACAGTACAACAAAGGGTCACCATTGTTTGATGTAGCGATGGCTTTGACATGAGTTGTATCGCCCTGATGCCCATTTCGGTTGCTTCTTTTACTTGGTCCTCCATGAGTGCGACCAAAGGAGAAACCACAATGACAACAGGCTTGTCATTGCGTCCCATATTCTTAGCGACCATCGGATCCAGCTGATAAATTCAACTTTTGCCAAATCCTGTAGGAAGGACGGCAAACACATCTTGACGATCGGCAAATGCCTTTATTTCAGTTCTCTTTTCGTCTTTTAAAATTAATGCCCTGTCGATTTCTTTTACGACAGACGCGATAGTGGAATCTATGCATCTCATTTCTCCAGCTTCTGTCATCTTTGAGGTAAACCAGTTCAACCCAAGCGCTCTTTGATGACGTGAGGATTACGTAACTGCAGATCATCTGTCCATCACCGTATAACGCCCGCCCTGGCAATTTGATTGGCCCGAACATTTTTTGACTGATCATAATTACACCCAATGGATCGAGTCCAGATCGAACTTCCCGACCAAAAAATGTTGTGGGTGGGGTTCGGGCTGGCATTCAGGCTACAGGGGAACAGTAGTGGACAATCATATTGATTGGAAGAAGACGTATGTTCACAGGAATTTATAAATGGAATGAAAGCATGTGCTTTCTTGCAGAAAATAGTAGCATCAGCCAAATATCTCAATATCCAACTTCTCATTTCATAAAAGGCCACAGAGTGAATTCAGAATAAGACATTTACTTTATGCACATAGTCCAGGGCTTCTCATGCGACTATAATACCCGAAGGCCCAGAGGCTTATATGTCCTCTTCGCTGACCCACTGAAAGCTGTAACTGCTGCACAACAGGGAGATTGTCTGTAGCTCCAGATATGCATCAATACCAATGGCCCACAGCCAGACTGAACATATCTCAAAGAATCTGAGATGGCGCCCTGGGTAAACGGCAGTGCATTTGGTATGGCAGACAATAAAGGGCATTATGTTAGCACTTGCTGTCCCATTATGGCGCATTCATTATAAAGTCTGTTTCCCTCAAATACCTGAACATCTAATACCAAAGTACTGTTAAGACAATACTGTAAGCCCTGCTTTATACTGAACAACAGCATCCAGCTTCACATTTTTTCCAGAAATCCTATAAATATATAGCCGAATATTTTTATAAATTGTAGCAAGAACCTAGCAAATTTGGCCAATTACCCCAACTGGCCAATGTTGTAGCACTGCTAAACACTTGTCAGGGATTGTAATTCTAGCCTACTTTATTTCAAAGTTAAAACGCTCTTGCGACAGAACATTATGCCACAGATAAAAGGCTAAAAGACTTTTACACCCTCTATAGAGAGCATTCAATTTGTAAATTCAAAACGAATGATTACCAAGGTCTTTTCGGTTCTTCTAAAAAGTCTGAGAATTCGAAGGTTCAGAATATATTCTTCAGCTTATGGATTGATGCACCTGGGTATTTTTATAACACAGAAAAAAGGTTTTGTTAGTGAACCTTCATATAGTAATATTGACAAACTGGTTTCATTATTTTTTTCCCAATATTTAAAAAAAACATTGTACAACCTTTCTCATTTACAAATGTCATTAAGCAACTACAGCAAGATTTACTGGCTTTTAGATGCAATCAGAGCAATATTCATGTGGCACAAAAACAGTAAGCATCTCAATTAGGGTGAACGCATTGGATGCTTTTTTTGGATACATAGCCATATGATAGATATCTAGATATTTTTACATTTTTGCCAAAAATATTATATATTAACAGTATTGTTGCAATTACATTTGGTGCCACTAGTAACACAAATGAAACATTCAACATTAGGAGAGATGCGGGGTTTACGCATGCATGCATCTCAAACCCACAAGCCAGTCCTTTGGAAAATATGACATGTACATGACAGACAGTTGGTTTGAGTGACCTGACCAAGAGGCACAACCTTTATATACACCAGCCATTACAGATTTCACAAGGGTCACCACACCAGCACAGGGTCTTCCTGCCTGCCAGACTCCATCAAAGCATTTTACACGAAAGCGCTCTATGTTCTTACTATTAACCCTGAGGCATGATGTGGGGGGAGTCACGCTTAACAAGGAGAGACACTGTTCCAGGAACATGTAATATTTACAGCCGAGGTAATAACCACCACAGTGGAGAAAAATAAAGAAGAGAGTATCCCTCTCTCTGCAACACACATACACGACTGCTCAATCAGACAATGGAGGCTTACTCTGAATGTGTGCAGTGGAGAGGAAGTGACCTTATGAAACAATCTGTCTGAATTGCAGTTGCTCATCGTAATGTTATGGGTCCCTGAACTGGAAAAAGATTTAAAAGACATTTAAACCTGATGGACCAGTGAGAACATACTGAACAGTGATTTTAAATGCAATAACATCGGCTGTGCAGCGGTTATGTCTACGTGCCCTTTTCTACCCTTAACGTTACATCATAAAAAATTGCTTCAATAATAACATATCACCGTAACACAAAACACATTCTAAGCTTTACTACAACAAAGCAGCAGTCATATTCCATTCTATTCCAGTAACAAAGTAAGTATTCATGTAAATATAGCTATTGTAAGCATATATGCATATAAACATAGAAATTTGACATGCTGCTTTGATGAGTTTTAGGCAATATGGGTTTAAGGCAAGGCAATAAAGCCTGCGTCAACTTGCATTGTATTATGTCATAATATAAATACAGAAGTCAAACGTCATTAAAAAAAACACAATACAGTGTGTACAGAGTTTTGTAAAGACATGTGGAAACTAATGGTAACACTTTATTTTAAAGTGACGTAGTTACAAGTTACTACATGTACTTACTGGATTAATAACAGTAAATTATGCATAATTACAAGTAACCAACCCTAAACCAAACTCTACCCTAACTGAAATTTTATAGTAAGTACAAGTAGTTCATTAATATTAATCAGCGCTAGGGTTGCCAACCGTTCCGTATAATACGGAATCGTTCCGTATTTGACACATAAAAGGCTTGTTCCGTATTGAACTGATACGGAACGCACTTTGTTCCGTATTTTTGAGAATCAATTCAGTGCAAATCCATGACAGACGCATAGCTTCTAATATATATGCCAGACAGACTATGATGAATGAACGAAGACCCGCTGCTATAATGGCAAATTCGGGGACTTGGCGCCCCCTTGACGGGCTGACGTGTAATGACGTAGAGTTGGCTCATTGGTCGCACGTCAGAGGCGCCCGCGCCATTGGATGTGCAGTTGCCGCAGCGCAGCCTGAGCGAGCCAGACGCTCAATGTGCAAGCTGTGCAGCTGCAAATGCGTTTTACAGGTTTCAGTAAATCGAGTAAAATGTGTTTCCGAAGACATTTGTAGGCTATGATAAGAAAAACTCCTAAAAACTTTTTTTTTACATTTTTTGCACCGGAAAGAACATTCTAGAAGTCTAATTCTATTGAAGAAGTTCACACAAGGCTACAGAAAACTGTTGTGTTTATTTTTCTTCAAATGCAGTCTAAGCCGATGAGTTTCGAATGTTATATGTTGTATTTGTTTAAGTTAAAAAATAAAACGTATTATAATCTAAACAAATACATGGTTCATTTTTGGCAAAATGATCATGATAGCCTTTATATATCTGTGTGGTTAAGTCTTGTATATTCATTAAGCTTACTTTGCTATTCTATAAATATATAGGCCTAATAAGTTGCATTATAATATGATATAAAATGTATGAATTTCAGGGAGCATGTCACTACCACTTATCTTGTATGTATGTATGTATGTATGTATGTATGTATGTATGTATGTATGTATGTATATATATTAGGGCTGTCAAACGATTAAAATATTTAATCGCGATTAATCGCATTAATGTCATAGTTAACTCGCGATTAATCGCAATTATTTTTTATCTAGTCTAAATGTCTCTTGATTTTCTTTTTGTCCCATTATTTTTTCTCATTTTAATGCTCTCAACATGGAAAAGTGGATCGGCTTGTTTTGTGCAAATGTTTTTTATTGAAAACAACATTGGCATATACTGTGTTCAATTTCACACTAACATTCTCACTTGGAGCAAATAATCTCTCAATGTAACACTGTCCATTAATAAAAGGGTGAAAGAAATACTGACGAGGTCCTGATATTGTCGAGGGGGCGGAGAATTCGCATCAGCTGTGTGTGTGTGTGTGTGTGCTTGGCCATCAAGTGGTATTTCAGACTGGACGCGCTGCGATGATGATAGCTCAGTTCACAACGACAAAACACACAGATCACTTTGGTCTTGTCAATGGAACCATTTGGCAACTTTTTAAAAGTAAACTTTCCATTCAGAATCTTATTGGCATCCATTTCGCCGTCTCGCGCTCGTCATCCACTCAAAGCGCAACGTTAACCAACTATTTGGCCGGATCACAAGCCCAAAAGTGTGTGCGGCGCGCCTGTTGTTTTGTTTCCGCTCTAGCTAGATCCGCTTGCGCTTTGGTCGACGAAGCAACAAAACGTCCTCGCGTGGCGCAAGCCATTGAAATAAATGGGTTTCATAGCGCAGCGCATGTGAAAAAAACTAAAAAGTTTGCTAGGCCAAAAAGACCGTTAATCGCGCGATAAAAAAATTTACGCCGTTAAAATGGGTTTGCGTTAACACCGTTAATAACGCGTTTAACTGACAGCCCTAATATATATATATATATATATATATATATACACACACACTCACCTAAAGGATTATTAGGAACACCATACTAATACTGTGTCTAATACCCCCTTTCGCCGTCAGAACTGCCTTAATTCTACGTGGCATTGATTCAACAAGGTGCTGAAAGCATTCTTTAGAAATGTTGGCCCATATTGATAGGATAGCATCTTGCAGTTGATGGAGATTTGTGGGATGCACATCCAGGGCACGAAGCTCCCGTTCCACCACATCCCAAAGATGCTCTATTGGGTTGAGATCTGGTGACTGTGGGGGCCATTTTAGTACAGTGAACTCATTTTCCAGTTCAAGAAACCAATTTGAAATGATTCAAACTTTGTGACATGGTGCATTATCCTGCTGGAAGTAGCCATCAGAGGATGGGTATATGGTGGCCATAAAGGGATGGACATGGTCAGAAACAATGCTCAGGTAGGCCGTGGCATTTAACCCTCTGGGGTCGGCAATCACGCCGGCGTGATTTGCTCGATTTTTTTCACATAGCAGCAACATAGACTTAAAATACTCCGTCATTTATGGTCATACAGAAAAAAGGAAACATGAAAAAAGAATCTGTGAGATGTCTATTTTTGTCCACTTACAATAAAAACAAACCATTGTGCTTTTGTAAAATAAAGAAAATAAACGGGGTATGCGTTCTGTCTCTCCATCTCGGTGAACTTTTTTTTTTCTTGAGCACGTCTATAAACTGAAACAACTCAGCGAATACACGTCTCACATTTATGAGCCATGTATCTTTATAAACATGTAAGTGTGTACTTTTAAATTATCTGATTCAAAACAAAAACAAATATTCTCTGTTTAAGTAATTTGTATAAAACCAACAAGATTTCCAGTTTCTCAAACGCTTGCTCATTATTTTTAATTCGACCACGCCCATGCGCGGAAAAGAGATTGATATGCAAATATCCACGTGAAGGAACGCGAACGCCCTCATTACCTCAAAAACAACGCACCAAACTTCATCAGTCCAATGCTTTTCGCCGAGGTTGGAAAACACGCTGTGATCTTACATTGGATTTAACTTACCTCAGAAGAAGAAGAAGATCGCGATTTGAAGACAAGAAAGATGTAAGGTAAGAAATGTATTATGAATAATATTAGTTAGTGTTATTGTTGAATTGCAGTTAAGCTGTTGCTAGACTAAAATGTATGAAATCGACAGAAACATGTTGAAATGTGAACTATAGACAGGCAGGCATACCTTTCAATGCGAAATTTATATTCATGTACGACACAAGGTTGTTCTTAAGTTTGATAATAAAACACAGCATGATATAGTAGGCTAGTAGCCTAGTGTTTACTCTACTATGGTGAATATTATAATGTTTAGATCCGGGTTTACTGTTAAATACGGTGTTTGTGGATATCTGCTCAAACGTAACGTTAGATATGTATAATATGTTAACAATAATGTTTCATAGTTGCTCGATCCAGAAAATTTTCTCTGCGCGCGTTTGAAAAGCAAAACGCACCAAACATTAGGTTTCATGGTTTACGTCAGAACGTCATAACGATTGTAAACATTTGAAGTAACATATCAATAAATTTTTCTCTAGTGTAGTGTTACTAGGCCGCCTGCTATAGGCTTTATTATTTTATGCAGCCATACACGTTGGCTATATGCATTGCACAACACACCTGGTGTTCATTATATATGTGTGTGTGTATTTTATAAATTGTAAAAAGATATTTTAACCAGAAAAATCTCAAATGTATTCCCAAAATTGTGCAGCCTTTCTCTTGATATACGCATTCACAGTTGTTTTTTTGTTTGCTGTTGTTTTGTTTTTTTACAGGGACCACTGAGCCACTGAGTCCTGCTGACATTCACATGAGTCTCTGTAGTCTGTACATGAACATGGTAAATGGAACATTGACAGGTATGTACTATGTTTCAGGAATGTCACAAAGGTCTCTGTTGAACAGAGTGTGTGTGATCTAAAGATCAGTGTGTTCAATAATGTGCTTTTTTGTCATTTGTTGTGTATCTTTGGATTATGTTGTGTTGTAAATAAATCTAAACAATCAAAAAGCCATTCTTTTTTAAGGCTCTCCTCATTCTTTGTGCAAGGCTCCTAATGATAGGGCCTGGTAGCACCTTAATAGGGCCATTATGGGAGGTAGGGCTGTCACTTTACGTTCGAAAATCGATTGCACAATCGATCGGACCAACCAACACAAGTATCGAAAACGAAAATAGGGAAGATTTTTTTTATTTTTTTTACCAAAAATGTGTTTTAGGTGGACAGATCAATACAGTGCACAGAACATGTAGGATGTTGGAAAATAACAATGTCTTCTGTTAACCAAATGCTTTTTAATATTCGCTATTACTTCAATGCAAGTGAATAAGCGCGCCGTTATTTGTTGCTTAGTGTCGTGTGTGTTCAAGTAAGCCAGAAATGCACAGATTCTGCGCTATACGCTGTATTTAATATATCATGAGGACTCACGAGTTGCGTATTTGCGCTAAATCCACGCAGATTTGGCTTACACGAACTTCCACAGCAAAGAAAGTGAGTAAACATAAAAACACGCCAGATCGGCTCGTGATTTGACAGTGTTTCCCACCAAAGTTCATTTTTACCCGCATTTGGCGAGTTGGAGGGTGTTAATTTCAATCCCTGAATGTTACACTCCTGTTTGTCATTGTGCACGAAACTTCACGCCAATAAATCATCAGAAATATTGCTGACTTGTGCCAGAGACTGAGAGACTGCTTGTGCGCGTCTCAAGCGCCCTCTTTACGTTCGTCCTAATGCCTGTTAGGTGTCCGTGGATTTGCCTATATTTGGTGATGAAAATGGAAACGTCTTTAGACATGGAAAATCGATTTTCCAATCGATTCAATGAACACTTGCGTCTCAAAAATTGAACAGGATTTTTTCACAAAAGTGACAGCCCTAATGGGAGGGGTCTTTGTCTTCCTCAGGTGTGAAAAGCATACATAATAATGAGAGATTCACAGTGGTTTACGCCTCCCCGCATAAAGCTTTCTTACCCAAAACACGTCATACACATTGTAAAAGACTTTATTGTCTTATCTGAATGAGTAGTCAGGATGATTTTCACATAGTTTTGAAGCAAATATTCTAGGCTACGTGATATAATTTTCAAAAGTCTTGTGAAGAAATAATTAGTAAGGGTTTTATGATCTTATTTCAGTGATATTTGTTTTTTGTTTTTTCACAAACCACGCATAAACGTCATTATCTCAAAACTAAAAACTTTTACATACATGGTGCTGACATATTACTGTAGCAGAGTTTGCGCTAAATACAGTGTAATCAGACTTTAGCCATGAAAATGTATCAGAAATAAACACAAATGTCAGAGCATGTCAGAACACCTCCAGGACCCAGAAAACACATCAGACCCCAGAGGGTTAAACGATGCCCAATTGGCACTAAGTGTGCCAAGAAAACATCCCCCACACCATTACACCACCACCACCAGCCTGCACAGTGGTAACAAGGGATGATGGATCCATGTTCTCATTCTGTTTACGCCAAATTCTGACTCTACCATCTGAATGTCTCAACAGAATTCGAGACTCATCAGACCAGGCAACATTTTCCCAGTCTTCAACTGTCCAATTTTGGTGAGCTCTCACAAATTGTAGCCTCTTTTTCCTATTTGTAGTGGAGATGAGTGGTACCCGGTGGGGTCTTCTGCTGTTGTAGCCCATCCGCCTCAAGGTTGTGCATGTTGTGGCTTCATAAATGCTTTGCTGCATACCTCGGTTGTAACGAGTGGTTATTTCAGTCAAAGTTGCTCTTCTATCAACTTGAATCAGTCGGCCCATTCTCCTCTGACCTCTAGCATCAACAAGGCATTTTCGCCCACAGGACTGCCACATACTGGATGTTTTTCCCTTTTCACACCATTCTTTGTAAACCCTTGAAATGGTTGTGCGTGAAAATCCCAGTAACTGAGCAGATTGTGAAATACTCAGACTCAGATTTAATACTTAAATCACCTTTCTTTCCCATTCAGACATTCAGTTTGGAGTTCAGGAGATTGTCTTGACCAGGACAACACCCCTAAATGTATTGAAGCAACTGCCATGTGATTGGTTGATTAGATAATTGCATTAATGAGAAATTGAACAGGTGTTCCTAATAATCCTTTAGGTGTGTGTGTGTATATATATATATATATATATATATATATATATATATATATATATATATATATATATATATAAAAACAAACAGTTTTTTATCTACCCTTGCATTGCAAACAAGCAGAGACGGTCCAAACTGGCAAGAAGCGAAGTGGGAGAGAAATAGAAGGACAAGAAAGGTACCCGATCCGGGACTCGAACCTGGGTCACCCGAAGTGCAACCACGCTACATGTCAGACTCAGAGTGCTGCCCATGAGGCTATCGGCTTCGGCACATATTTTATTCTAAGCTTGCACAAATGGTAACATGAATGTATTCATTTTCCCTCCTTATGTACAATTTCATCACGGGAGTCCTTTTTCTGGCACATTTCCCTCTTTGTCCCATGGTAGAAAATTACTGTGCATTCATCTTTCCTGTTGGTTTGTAATGCTCTTCCTGCTCTTTGCCTAAACTTCCTAAAAGCGCATGGATCCAACGAGTCATCAAGTACTGCATTAGTTCTGAGTGCACTCCAAGTTTCATTCACTCATTTTCTTTCCTCACTCACTCGCTACCACACAAACCTGATAAATAACTCATGTTATAGCCCTCAAAACTCTCTCCTATTACCACTTCTCCATTAATTTCACAGTCCCAGAAGCCTCCATGTGTCCTGTGCTTCAGACACTCTCTGCTCTGGGAACAAAAAGTCCCCTTTGGGCTTTGCGTGAAGGTAATATGGATGGGGAAAATGGAGGGAGGAATTGATTGGGGAATTCCAGGCCTGGTGGGCTTTGAACATCAAAAATCTTTCAAAACTCATCCACCATTCCCTCTTCTCTATCCTCAGCAAGAAGGAAAAACAAAAGGATAGGCACAATAGGAGAAGTGCAAAAGGAAAAGGAGGCATCTGTGGTAAAGGCATCAGGGCCTGTCTCTGTCAAATTATAACACATCCAATAACTCGATCCTTTCTCACGCTTACAAATTAGTCCATTAAGCTGTCGGCAGCAAACAGAAGAGGGGACAGATTTGGAGGAATACAAAGACAAATTGTCGGCTGTTATTCAATGTCCTGTCAGCCGTAACAGCACTTATTGATGATGATCTGGCGTAGCTAGCTTAGGGGATATGACAGAATAAATATCAATGTTCAGCAGTGGTCAGGGTCGACAATACCTCTGGATAAAGTAGATTTCCAATCAGATTTATAAACACACTACATTGACCTTAAAGGTGCACTGAGTAATTTTGACTCATGTTTTGCTTAAGGAGGTCTACAATACCTGGAGAAAGCTATTCAGCACTAGGGTTGGGAATCGTGAGAAATTTTCCGGTTCCGGTTCCGATTCCGGTTCCGCCAAACGATTCCGGTTCCAGGTTTCGGTTCCCATTCATTAAAAAATATTAGTAAGAGAAAAATCCACAATCCTTTTTGCGTTTATTTCTTATAGTACTTGACAAATGAGTTTAACCGACTGGTAATGTAAACAAATTCAACATATTATCAAGCAATTTTTGCAAAAAAATAATGATAAAAAAAAAAATTCTGAAGAAAAAAAAATTCTGCATTCTCTAGAATAATTTAGGACCTCTCCTTGCTTATTGTATCTCCAACAGTGAAGAATACCCTCTCAGAAGGGGTAGAATATGCTTGAACACACATGAAAGATGTTTATAGAACAGATTATTTTTTTTAAACGGTTTGAATGATTGATTCATAAAGACTTTACTTATTTAATTACTGGATAAATCGGCGCTCTAACAGAACTGCATGCGTCTTGCGGAAGAACATTGTTGCCGGAGCTACTTTTCTCTGTTTATGTCCATGACGAGTCACGCAGGCATTGGTCTACTCCGCAGCGGCTGTGATCCGCCGGCCAGTCTAAACAAGAAGTCTGAGTATTAACGCTTATTACAGGCTTAACGTAATGATTCAAGATAAGACAAAAACATGGTTTGAAAAAAAGGCATTCATGATGCACTCGCTCATTGTATAACTTACATGTTGAAAATTCTGAACACAAAAAAGTTACGGACTGCATCTGTTTTGACTACCGTCAATGTTTACTCAAACTATTTAACTTATCTCAGTACTTCTGTAACGTTAATCATTTGAATATTTGTAACACACTATTGTGTGATTGTAAAGCAGTTTCATATGGACAACTGCTCTCTCTCAGCGCAAACAGATTTGAATGTCGGCTACTAGATAGTGACTGGGCGCGCGCGCGCCATGTGTGACAAATGCAGCGCGTGTGAGAGCAAACCGCAACTTCAGGGGTGAAGTTTTTGTCATTTAGGAATAAGATGGCGTGGGTGTTTGAATCGAAATCTTTTAAAGATTAATCATGCAGCTCTACTCTCTTTCTCTCTCTCTCGCTGTCTGCGCATTTAGGAGACGCTAAAGGAAAATCTACTCCCAGCACTTCGCCCACATATCGCACCAGAACCGTTTTCGGAACCGAAACTTAGGAATTTTGCACGGTTCCGGTATTTTTTCAAAAACACTATTCTCGGTTCCCAACCCTATTCAGCACTGGTAAAACCTCAATGATATCATATTTTAACACACACAGACACACACGCATTTATATATTGTTATTTATGTGTATCTTGCAATAAATATATTTTTTTAATGACAGCGGAATGTGAAAAGATGTTGTTACACTACAAGTAGGGGTTAACCCTCTGAGGTCGGCTATCGCGCCGGCGCGATAGTCTCGCTTTTTTCTTATCAGTGCAAAAGAAACTCAAAATACTCTGTTGATTTTGATCTTACATATTAAGTGTTGTACATCATTAGATCCTGATAAGTGTCTATTTTTTTTGTGGATACTCACAATAAAAACAAAGTGTTGTGCTTTTCGCCAAATAAAGAAAAACAAACATGATGCGCGTTCTGCCTTCTCTCTGTCAGTGAAGTCCATTCTGAAACGCGTCCTAAGATTATTTTTAATTCCGCGAATACTTGTCATACAGGCACGAGTGTTTTTCCATAATGAAGCTTGAACTCTCTTCTTTTAAATGAGTTAATTTATATAAAAAAACAAATATTCTTAGCTTATGTAATCTGTATGAAAAGAGAGAGATGTCAGTATTTTTCTTTCCAGCTCATTATACCTAATTACGCGTTAATGTGCCACGCCCACGGAGAGCGCGCGCTATTCAAACGCAAATGATTTTAGACAAGCCGTTCAAACATGCCAAAGCCCACCAGCTGGATTATAAAACACATCGTGTTTAGTAAGTATCTTGTACAGCTGTGTACACAGCGTATCCTTTCACTGTGAGGAATATCTAACCCTGGAAAATGTACCAGAAGTGCTGGTAGTTTCATTTCGAGGAGCAACGGATCCAGCTGATGTAGTAAGTCATTTATTCTAGTGCTTTGTTCTAATCGTGATATTGAAGTGTCGGACTGTAAACCGCAAAAAGACTGTTTAAATATGAATTGCGTGTATGTGTGTAGGCTAAATGATGAGTGAACGGCAAAGGCGCGCGCGCTTTGTTTACAGTTATACAGCGCGTGTCTGTGCCTTGTTCATTCACTCTCGCACCTACATTAGTAAACGTTATGTTTACATAAACACATCTTAGTAGGCTATAGCAATATAGTTTGTATGAGTAAAAATAGACTGAAATATGTTGAAATAAAATGTCTGTATAAGCAACAAGCTGCAAATTCACATGTATATACTAATATATCATACACAATATATTACAGACTAAATATGAATGTTTAGACACGATTTCGTGATTAGTTTTGGATAGCTTATAAAGTTTTGACTGTAAAAAAAGACTACTGTCACATTAAATAGGTACGCTTTTGTTCACCAAATTCTGCTCATAGTTAAATATACTATAGTATGATGTTTTGTCAAAAATAAAGTAGGTATATTGAATTATCAACTAAGATGTTATTATAGTGTTTGTTCCAATATTCAAACTAATGAATCCTTACCTTTTTTTAATACGTATGATAAAATGTATAGTTTTTACAAAGAAATACACTTGAAATATTGTTAAAATTGTAATTGTTGTTGTAATTGTAACCTATTTGTAATTGGTTACAATTTCTAATTGTAAAATATGTATAGGCTATATAGATCATTTCTTTTGTCCTTGCATTCTTTGGGATCCTGTGACACACCTGTGTGAAAGGGCTAATTAATATGCAGCTCATTATGCGGCACATTATCCGGCCTTTGTCTTCTCAGGTGTGAACACGCCTCCACGAGTCCACGCATATTGCCTTTCCAAACCAAAGGTCTCTAATAAAATTTAAATCAGTGTATGTGTTTGTGTAAATGATTAGGCAGGATGATTTTCAGATCATTTTGAAGCAAAAATTCTAGGCAACAACACTGATTAGTCAAAAGTCTTGTGGACACATATTTAGTATGTGTTTTGTGGCCTTATTTCAGACACTTTAAGTTTTAGTTTTTTCAATAACCATGCATAAGCAATATTCTCTCAAAAATACAAACATGTTTCATAATTGTTGCTGAGAAATTACGGTAGTCCAGTTTGTGCTTTATTGAGTGAATTTACACCTTTGCCATTAACATGTTTATAAATAACTGAAAAAAGCACAAATGTCAGAGCATGTCAGAACACCTCAAGGACCCCAAAAATCCTTAGACCTCAGAGGGTTAAACCAGCCAAAGTAGAGGTCTTCACGGTTCCACTTGGATCCGTTAACCGAGATCCGACCCGAGACCAGCGCGATTTTAGGTCCAACGACTTCAATGAAAACATTATTGTCAGATTTTTTCTAAGTTCTCTCTGAATCCGTGCTTCTACATGCTATAGGGCTTGAACGAATTTAGATTTTTTTTAAAGTTGACATTTATGTTATGAAAGTCGAGTCGACGTCGAGTAGTTGCTGATGACGTCATTGATGAACAAATAAGCCTGAACCTCGAGCTGAGACTCGAACGTGAGTTGCCTTGTGCACAGCTATGGCATATTACACAGAGCTCCTACACAACAGCTTATTTTAATCAGTTCTTTTGTCTTTGGGTCATTATATTTCTCACAGATTTCTGCTTGTTCTAAATCAGATATAGGTAGCATAGTAAAGATTACATTTATATGAGTGCATTTGTGTGAGAGAGAGCGATTGTGAGTGAATTGCACCTGGCAGCGTCTCTCTACTAATAGTGAAGCTGTTGGTTTTAGTTATTTTAGCCGCGTTTCCACCGAAATTACCCGGAACAATTTGTCCCAGGCACTTTTTTCCCCCCAGACATGTTGCTGTCTGCATTTCCATCGCGGTCTAAAGTACCGTGAAGATTAGGCAAATAGTCCGGTGACGTAGGACTGCGCGCTACTTAACAGTTCTTGAGGGCCTGAACCTCGTCGGCCATTTCGTGTCGGGTACAGATTTTAGAACCCACAAAGACCTCTACCCTGTCCCAAATGGCACCCTAAACACTCACTGTCTTCTTACGAGTCTCCACTTTCTTTGACTGTCTGCTGCGGAGCTCGCTTCAGCGCGGACTTGACAAAAAAGTGAAGATCGAAGGCGTCATTGTTCGTCCACAAGGCCGTAAGTGCATGAAGTGCGCCATTTGGAACAGGGCCAAACCCCGTTTATTCATGTCTTTCTTTTGATCAAGTTTTTTTCTTCTTCATATTATACAGAAAAGAGAACACACATAACCAAACCCCCCATTCCCCAAACTTATTCATGTCTTTCTAACAGCTGAAATCAGCCTCTCTGCTGCCTCCACCAGCTCTGGAGCATGTGTGCCATTTATGAGTATGTTCAAGTTTACATTCTCTCAAAACTGTCAAAGTTTGAGTTTAACGTTCAACTGAAATAAATTGCTGAAGGGAGTCATGACAGGAGAAATAACATTTTCCTTCATCTTTTGACATGCAAGTGATCTGTGCAACATTAAAACCTCCTGCAAGTTTTATTGCTTAAACCACCCGCCTCCTTATAAATATATAAAAAAGCATTTATGTAACAAAGCTCTAAAAATGGCTCATTCGGATGTTGTGGGATCTGTGATGTCACACATACAATACTATTTGCATATGATTGCCTCTAGAACAATAAATCAATGAATAGTTTTACATCATTGCCCACTGGCATTAAATCATTAAACGACACACATCCGTCTACACTAAGAGCGTTGTGCTGCATAAAAAATTAATAGAACCAGTGTGCTGTCTACACTGGATAAAACATATAGATGCTTGTTCAATTTCTTAAAGTGGATCATTTCAGACAGGGCCAGAATAAGGGTTGTGGACATATGACCGCTTATGTGCAAACCCCACTGTTGTTATAAGTGAGCATCAAAGAACAAACATTTTTTTTAAATCCATGTCATGACCCCTTTAAAAGATAGAAAGAAAAAAAAGAATAAAACAGCTTGTTATAGGCCTCGTGTAAGTGTACATCATTTTCAAAAATTCATCTCTTTACATGCAAAACCTTTTTAAGTTGAAATTGGAAAATGTGGAATGAATACTAACCTTGGTGCACCCTTGAAGTTTTATCTAAAGCATCTATAACTTTATAATATTTGACTCTTTTTTTGTAGAGACAAATATGTGTCCTCGTTTTAAGTCTTTCAATATTAGACGCATCAAAACATGAATGCAGTTATTTCTACCTTTGACTCATTCAGCTTAAACACAGAGCACAAAAGCTCTCAGTGATAATTTAATATCAACAAAAAAGCCACATAACTACAATTATAGTCACTCTGCGGTTCATAAAGTGTAAAACTTTATAGAATCTTACAGAAACAATACTATTCCTGTAATCTAATCGTCAACAAAGAGGACATTCACACCTAGACAAAATTCATCCGCTCTGTCTCTACACATAGATTTCTCCGCCCAAGCCCTCATCTGTTTTAGTCTCTGATCAGTAGCTATAGGAGAGAGTGCTGCATATATCTGATTAATCACCCTAGTTCCTCGCTTCGCTTCAGGAAGTGCCGACAACTAATGAAATCATGCAGGAATTAAGTTGTTAAAGAGCTAAACATTGCTGCTTGGCTCATCATAACAAGCCTAAAAAAAAGAAGGACTCTCCCCAACCAAACCTCCCCCTGCTTTATCCTCCTGCTCTTCCGTATTCCATCTCCAAAACCAAGCCAACAACAGCTTTCATCCAAGATATTTAAAAAGCCCAAATGAAAAGCCTAAAATGAGAGAGAGGAAAAAAATCTGTGTTGGATGCTAGGATTGAGGATTCAAGGCCTGTGGGAAGGAGAGAAGCAGACTAAAGGGAGGTGGACAGGAGTGTGGGTTGGGCTTAACAAGCCAGGATCTCGTAGATTTAAAGGCGCTTCTAAAAATGTATGGAAGCGTGTTTGGACAGAGGCCATAGCGAACAGCTTGGCCAGCTGAGCGGCAGTGCAGCGGGACGCCTAATAAGCCCCGCGCAATTTTTCACCCCATATTTTATCAATAAAAAAGCAGTTTAAAAAAACCCACTGCGGACCCAGCTCTGTGCAGTCCACCATCTGGAGCTGCCTTTCATTCTCTAATCCTGCCGTCATTAAAACGTTTCTTGGCAGTTTGAGGCTCGTTCCCCGTGTGCAGATGTGGAGCGAATCTTCAGACGCTCTCCTGATCAAAGAGCTCTCACGTCTACGCCAGACAGAGAAAACTTACCGCCTTCTGGCTACCGCAGGCCAGGCTAGAGTTACAGCTAACATTATTTATTTATTTACTTATTTATTTATTTATTTATCCCTGCACTCCCACATGAGCACAGGTCAGCGCAGAATGCCGGCCTCCTCATCTCTACTTCTGTAGGCCATAACAGTGTTCTTTCATTACGCGTCCACTGACAGTTCAAAAACTGAAGCCCTTGGATCTGCATTTGGGATGGACCACTAATTCATACGTCACACTTTGATAAAAAGGCCCAAACTGCAGTTTCACAATCTAAGTACTCCTAACCCTGACATCAAAATGACTAAAATACATGCCAAAAATCAGTTTTACACAACATCAGCCATTCAATCAACAAACATACCAAGGCTGCATTTATTTGACCAGAAATACAGTAAAAAAATTAAATATATATATATATATAATATATTAATTAGTTACAGTTAATTAGTGCCAGTGTATTTACCTATTAGAACAGAGTACTATTAAAACCAACCAGTTATATTGAGATTCACAATTTTTCCCCACTTCTGCCATAAGTCTACATGTTAACAAAATGTTGTTTGTCAAAATACTAAAATCAAACAAAACAATTATAAGACAGACAAATGATAGACTGAAGCATCTGTCTCAGAATGTTTTGTATGAACATTTGTTCCGGAAAACCAATCCGTTCTATTCAAGCTGGTTTTATTTGACAAGATGCATTTTAGGTCAGACACATTTTTACACAAGTTCACGGATGGAAATGCAAGGCCCTGGCCAATGCACTGCCAATACAGTCCTGCAGGGATGACTGAGAAATGAGTTAGCATTTTAGCACTTCCCGTTTCATTGTCCCAAAGTCAAGTTAGTTGGTAAATGCCTGAAATAAGGTCTGCGGTTAACAAGCTATTTTACACTATTCTAAATCAAACTTCTTTTTTTTTAAGTGGTGGTAAAGTGAAGTCCAATGGTGTTCTTCGTTTATAGCCTACGTTTAGTTGTTTAGTTGTAATCACAGGTTCGCGTTTAAAGTCTGATCATTTTGACGGAGGTGAATCAATCAAAGTTAACTTTAGCTGGAAGTAACATTATTCAAGAACCGCTATAAAGCCAAAACAATCTCTGTTACCTTAAATTATATGTTTATCTCTGTAAAGCTGCTTTGAAACAATCCATTGTTAAAAGCGCTATATAAATGAAGATGACTTGACTTGACTTGTTTACTTCTGCAGATTGTATTTTAGGCTTTGTTATTCATAAAAGTTGTGTTAATTTGTGAAGATTATCATGATGAATAAACATGTAACAGTCATAAACATTAGTTGGTCACAGAGGTTATTTTCTGCAATAATCCAAAAGCCAAAAGAAAAATCCTATTTTTGATGAGGGAACTGGGTGATGCTAACTGGGTTAGCCTACAAAAATAGTCTGGCGCTAACTAGGCTCAGCCTTTGTTGCAGTAAAGTTGCACAACATTCTCAAAATGAATAATTTATTAAATGCACGCCGGTCTGTTATTGTAGGGACCTCGACTTTATATTTTCAAGTCCTTAAACATGACGCGGAGCAAAACAAACTTTGATTGGTTGCTTTACATGTCGGTCAGACGGCCTCTTGGGTGGTACTTGGCCGATGAAAGTTGCAATGGAGTCCAGACCTTCTATATTATAAATTTTAAGGCCAGACAAGTAGTTTGTTGAGGGTTGTTTTTTTAGGGAAGGGCTGCATGCCTGCGCATACCTGTAGAGTGGGCTCTTAATACGCGCGTGCACACCATCAGTGTTCTCACGGGTTCGCATTTTTGAAGTTTGCGTAGAGAGAATTTAAGAGTTTTCTGTTAAAACAGTGTCGTGTTAGCGGCCCCTAAGTTAATAACTAATAATCGCTGCAACGGAAGTGAATCAATCAAAACTTTAGCCGTAAAATAACTTTATTCTAGAGCTGCTATAAAACCAAAACAATCTGTTACTTTAATTTCCCATTATCACTGTAAAGCCGCTTTGGAACAATCCTTTGTTAAAAGCACTATATAAATGAAGATGACTTCACCTTCTGGCTACACGAGACTAGGCGCTAACTAACTCGAGTACTCAAGCGTGCGATAGAATAAAATGTAAAAAAAACAAAACAAAAATAAAAATCGCATTTAAACCAAATGTGTAGTTATTCAGGCAAATTCTTGCTCTGCTGTAAAAGACATAAATATTTACAACATCTAGGTATTGCTAAATGAATTGAGATCTGGAACACATTTGGAACCTAAGCGTAGAAAAAGATTTTTACGTACTTGAGTAGAGTGTGTTTCGGGCCTAACGTGTTCCTATCCATCATAGCTTTTTCTAGTGTGTAAAAATGTCCATTTTGCCTACTAGAAAAACAAAAATGTATACTGTTGTAAAACAACATACTGTTGTATACTGTTTACAACAATACTGTTGTAAAACAATGGCAGGGCATTTTTAGGCAAACTGACAGAACTAGCACTGGATTGACACTTAGCATCATAGCCTTATGGGGCATCAGGGTTGAGAATGGGCGTTGATGGAGCTCCCCTAAAGCTACTGACGCACATCACACTCATTTGGCAGTCATCCCTCCGTCCATGGGCTTGCATATTCCGGCTGTCAAGGCCATGTGTTAGCTTTCCTACGATCCTCTGCCAGGCGTCTCCCAATGCCCCTCTACAGCAACACCACGGGCGCTCTGACTGTAGCAGGTTTCTGCTAATGAAGTCAAATTAATTTAATCGAGGCCCCATCTAACCTATCTGTGCTGCCAGCAGGGAGGTGCGGTTAATGCCAGTCTGCTGCTGATTTCGCTCCAGAACAACCCTGTCAGAACTCATAAGAGTTAGCGCTCATTGCTAAGTGCTAAAAAGCACACGCTATCTAGCATATGAAAGTAAATTACGCAAATGAAGTTGCAGTGTGCTCGGGCTCCTCTGAAATATAACAAAAGCACAGTGAGACACGGGCTGCCTTAAGTTATAAAACAGCCCAGACTATAACCCAAGCCATTAAAAGCTGTTAAAAAAAGGAAAATCTGGCAAATGAGCGCTATTGACTACCATCGTTAGGACTTGCTTCCCTTCACCCCCTGTGCCTCAAAAGCCTCTATAAAGTTTTACGTGGGCCTCATTGATAGAATAATTATTTTTTTCCTGTAATCTTTCAAGGCCCGCACCCTTTTGCCCTCAGTGGAATGGATCAAAGCGGGCTCTATTATTTTCATGAGGGACTCAATCGCTGTATCCAAACTATAATTGAAAGCAGTCGGGCTTGTGTGTTTTGGTCGTCATCTCCGAACACTTGCTCTCTAGAGTGTTTCCCCTTTCTGCATACATCAACATACCTGCAGTTCAGAAAAAAATAGAATATTCTGGGTTTTGAAATTTTATATTTTAGGGAGTTAGGCCCATAGAAATCTTATTTAGATTGGAATAGTAGTACTGGTCAGAAGTGGAAACTGTACTATTTTTTATGTTTTTGAAAGAATTATTTTATGCTCATCAAACCTGAATGTGTTTGATCAAAAAGACTGAAAAAATAATAATATTGTGAAATAATTATAATTTACAATTATGGTTTTCCATTTGAATATACAGTTTAAAATATAATTTAATTCTGTGATGCAAAGCTAAATTTTCATCAGCCATTTTTCCAGTCTTTAGTGTCTCACGATCCTTCAGAAATATGTAAAATCACACACACACATACATATATATATATATATATATATATATATATATATATATATATATATATATATATATACTGTATATGTGTGTGTGTATGCATAATACTTTGGCCAAAGATTAACGTACAAAAACATGTTTTGTTTTGAGGTAGTTTTAATTAAAATCATCAGAGCGGAAAAGCAACCCCTGTGAAGACCAAAGACAAATTTCAAAAACTACACAAGTTTCTATATAAAATTAATATTATGCATAATAAATATTTAAATACGAATATACTATGTAATATCCACATATAAATAAATATTTAATATATTATAAATAAATATATAATATTTAGTGTTAATTTATCTCTTTAAGAATATGTCTTTCCACGTATAATGTGACAGAGTGAGAAAGATTAACATGCAAAACTATGTTTCTTTTCAGTTCCAGATTTAACAAAAATCGTCAGAGCATATAGGCACCCCTTGTGAAGGCAAAAATACATTTCACAAACTGCACAGGGTTCTTCCTTCAATTGAAATATGTACGAAAGTCTTTGATTCTGTCCATAGAAAGTCTCATCTCTCATGGGGAGCATTACAATCAATGAAATGGGCTAATAGTCACAGCGAGCCCTTCTACGAGTTGCCTCTGATTGTCTGTGTCATTTCTTGGAAGAAAAGTGAAACCTCAGCTCATGTAAAACTTCTCCAGACAAGCCCTGGCTGGGACAAATCTTGGTTTTCAAGCTCCAGTTGGAAACACAAAGCACTGGCAACAAGCTGCGAGTAGTTAACGTCCGCCAATGTTTATTGAATAAGAGGCACTTAAGCATCATGTTTATGCAAGATCAGAAATACTCCAGTCTGACACATGTGCACACACACATATGCACCAAATGTTTTCTCAGCACACAACATCTGCATCCAATATGGACTCAATTTAAGTTTTATTACTGATGTGGAAAAATGTTTATAGCGCTTGGCTTGTTATTCACACACTGTTCCTTGCAAAAGCACTGGGTAGATTGCCATGACAATCCACCTTTAAAAAGCAAACATTAAAATGCTCAGATTGCGGGAAACACCTGACTTTGATCCACAGTTTTGTTCAAAAAAGAATAACAGACACCAAGAATTCGGATAGAAAACCACAAGAACAGCAACCAAGTATCACAGAAACCATTGCACTAATACTGCTTACCTATTCTGCCGGATGTTACATTTTGCTTAATTTGGTTGTTCTGAAATTGGCGAGCGAATTGCAGTTTACTTGGAAGTTTGGTCTAGAAGGTTTCAGAAGAATTGAATCAAATTGGGTTCAGAACAAGAAATTGAAACGTGTGCGAAAACACCCTAAACACAATAATAAGCAGACTGTTCGTAATTTCCGCTAACTAATTCTCTTTTCAGACAATACCTTGAGCGACTGTTCCAGTCCAACAATAATTCAAAGCGTGATTAAGTTTGGCCTCACTCAACTTCTCCCTGATGCCAGAATAAACAGTCAATATAATAAGCACCATTTCACAAGTGTATGTCAAAGTGAATGTGTCCTTGCCAGCCATCTATGATGTGTATTTGTGGAGACATCATTTCAGCGGTGATGCTTTAATGAGGTTGGCGTCAAGCCCTACAGGACATATTACTCTTTCATAGTCGACTCAAAAACACGAATGCAGTTAAAAATTCTGTAATTACTCACTCACCTTCATGTTGTTCCAAACCCGTGAGCTGCTACATTTTCCGTGGAACACACAAGGAGAAATCTGAAGAACGTTTATCCAGCTCTTTTTCAAACAATTCATATAGTGACCACAGCTGTCAAACTCCAAAAAGGACAAAAACCACCTTAAAGAAACCACAGAAGTTGGCCATATGGCCCATGCATTATTTTATGTCATCTTAATTCATACAATACCAATATGTGTGGAACAGACCAAAGGCCCACTTCAGCTCTCAAATCTCATTCTCCAATATTTAAACTGGTGCACTCATCATCATTTAAACAGCAACATATCTAAAGAATGTTTTGATTGTACATAAACAAGATTTGTGAGTTTATGAATAGAAACTTAAATTGCAGCTTGTTCATGAATAGCTATGATATGGCTAGTAATATGGTGCACATGCCATATGGACAAATCTTATGATATTTATAAGATGTTATAAGAAGTTGACAGCCTGTGAACAGGATATTAAGAGCAGTATAAATGTGCTGTAAAACATCTCCATTTGTATTCTATGGAAGGATGAAAGAGTTTGAAACAACATGAATGTAATTGACAGTAATTTTTATTTTTTGGTGAACTGCTTCTCTATAAGCCTTAAATGTTCTCATTTCCATGTCAAAGTAAATCCAATGCATGCACTTTTGCTTAATTTTATTTGAACAAAAAAAAAAAAAAAATCCATAAAAGTCCCAGAGTCACCATCCATTCAAATAGAAACACAAGACCAACGAAAAACATTCAAAATCCATTTTGGGTCAGATCTCTTCTTCCATTCTCGAGCTGCATATAAGTAGCACCGCAAAATAGCGAGGAAAACATGGACCAGATGTAAGTCCTGACATTCAAAGAAAACATATTATTTCAAATTGAAGACGAGAACATTGGAAACAGCCATAATATAAATACATTTAAAAGAAAACCTCATCCATGCTTTAGCGGTTCGAAGAGAGGTAACGTTATGATGCCATTAAGAGACAGAAAGAGAAATAAAGTAAGAAAAACATACACAGAGAGAGAAAGAGAGAGAGAGAGAGAGAGAGAGAGAGAGAGAGAGAGAGAGAGAGAGAGAGAGAGAGAGAATTGTAGGCAAGTGAAGGAAACCAGTGAGCTGAAGAAAGCTAGAGAAGATAGAGAATGAAAGCCATGCTGGACAGAAGAAAAATGGCATCTCCATATTAAAGTGTATGTCGAATGTGTCAGTTATAATTTCACGCCGCCCGCGGGGAAGAGAATTAAACCCGTCTGTGCCAGTGTGATCTCATTCACCCTTCGTTCAGACTGCATGCTGAATCCCAGGCTGATGGCGGAATATAGCAGGCAAATTGGTTTTAAATGAAAGCTAGCGTCCTAACTGGCGTTCGGCCTCCCTCTCCTCAGCCTTCCCCAGGTGCACTTAATCTAATTTCATTAAAGAGATGAGGAGCGATGATTGCTTGTGTCGAAACATTAAGCCGCTCCATCTTCACCTCCATAAAAAAACTATTAGAGGCCTGTCAGCAAGCCTGTGGGTGGCCTGTTTATGACTGAATATGAGAAAAGGAGGATGATAGGAGAGATAGAAAAGACAGCTGAGAAGGGTCTAGGGGTAGAGGGTGCAATTCAGATCATTAGTTCCTTCAGATCATCCAAACGATGCGGAGAGGAGGAAAGGAGGAAGACAGCACTAAAAAAGGTCAGGGAAAGCATTTATCAGGGAGAAAGACTGTAGAGAGAGAGGCAGAGGTGCAGATATATAGTAGGTACATGTGCAGACTAGTCTGAAAGTGTGTGTGACGTATGGACGAATATCACGAAAATATGTCCGGGTCACATTGTTACCTAAAAAATGTGATCCATTTTGCATGAAGAAATGTAGTCTTTTTAGGACCAATCAAGTTATTGCAATGTGATAATATGTTAATTACTGTTAATTTTTTTTTTTTCAAATTCTAATCACTATACATTAATTCTGTACTTTAAGGTAGAAAAAATGAATTCAATAATGCATTTAACTGCTTACATTTTTTAATTATGTATTTAAATCAGCATAAAAGCACAACAACAAATACTACCATGATGGAACAATACTTTCTAAATTAACTGATTTTTTGTTTGTTGCAATACTAAAATAAAAACTAGAGGGTTGGGGTGTTTATTTGTCATACAAATAATATCAATACAAATAATAATAATAATATTCTTAATGGTCCTACAAATAGGCTTCAGAATGTTATCACATGTATGAAGGAATACAAATGCTCAACATGTTAACACTTAGCATGCTAACATACGTAATAAATCACACATTAGCAATAAGCAAGCTGATGTACATGATACAACTTAACTTAATCTAGTACTTACTTGGGTAATCATGAGAAATCACATTTTCATTCGATCTGAGATAAAACAGCTTGATGTATTACAAAAACACGCTAGCATTCAAATCTAAAAAAGAATGCATGGCGATTCAATGCAAGACTGTCTAGGTAAAGAAGTTCATAAAAACGGGTGGGTTTTAAACAGCAGTGGCCCATCAAATTGGGGCCAACACAAAGATAAAAGCCAAGCGTGTGGCGCTAATGCTTCCAGTGTCACACTGAACAACATGATATTTGACAGGACAAATAGCTTGAATTGAGAGATGGAGAAGGTTAGGGTGTCAATAAAGACAGCAATGCTCGTCAGCCGTAGAGCCCTTCAGTTAAAGGAGAAAAATGTCTGCGTTTACCTGAAGTGGCTGAAATGGCTGGGTGTGTTATGTGACATGCTGTCACACTGATGTAACGGACAAAGATACAAGAGGAATGAAATAACAAAAATCTCTTTAAGCTGCCCAACACAATACACAGTTTTCAGTGTTCACTTGTCAGTTGAGATAGAGTCACACCTGACAGCTCTGTTCCTGATTCATGCAACTGTGGAAATCTGTGTCAATGCAGCTACTGGACTGAATGGATTGCGTGCACAAAAAGCTGCCCCTCATATCAAATGCTGAATTGAGTTATCTTTGGTGTCTTCTTGTAGCCTGGGTTTCCCCATGCTACCTTTGCGCAGCGCGATTTTATTCAGGCTGCTGTTCATGGCGGCAGACGCGAAGTTACCTTTAGATGCAGCCTTCGATACATACACCATCGTGTACACATACATTTCTAAACCATCGTCTTCTTCCTGTCGCTCTACATACGTCATCTGGCTATGAGCTACGTACAGGCGCATTTGATGGACATTCGTAGCACCCAATAAACGGCTCTGGGCATTCGTAAACCACGCCTCAAATACGAGAAAATGAACATGTGGTTCCCAGACCACGTCTCAATCTCAATGAGACGAGGTCTGACGTTAGCCAGGCTAGTCTTCTTGCGCTTGAACGGACAAATACACACACACTTGTAAACACAGTCGGTTATGTCTTAAAGTCCACCCGTGTTGAAAATCAAGCTTTTAATGTTTATGTCTATGTGGTGTTTTTAATATGCTTTAAGACAAACCATGTGCAAAATCAGTGTATTATACACAAATAGGAGTGTATTTTCTCATTCGGCCTTCTTTTGTAACATCATAAATGTCTTTAGTGTCATTTTTGATCAGTCTGAGGCCCCAAACCTTGCTGAATAAAAGTATTAATAAAAAAATGTAAAACATTCTTACCAACCCCAGATTTTTGGATGGTAAGTGTATACTACCAAAAAAACAACAACAACAACAACTTGGTCATAAATAGCAGTATCCTAACAACATTTTGTGAGCAATGAATCAAACGTATCTATCCAAACCAATTAGTTAGAATCGACTTCCCACTTTGCCACATTCCTGACAATCAATCTGACTCGTGTAACATAAAATAAGACATTTAATGAATAAAATGCAAAGGACCTGACTTGATTTTACACATATGGAAGAAGCTGGACCGTGAAAAGTGGACATTACAAACAACTATTAGACCAAGCATCCAATCCACAGCCTCAATGCCATCAGTGGAAAAGTAATCTTGTAAAATAAAAGAACAATGATTAAACATGCCAAATAACATGCACAGATAAGATTCACAATAAGAAACATGCATTAGGCAATTATGCAAATGTTGACTTTAAGATACTACAGTATAAGACTGAACATTCCAATATAAGCTAGAAATCTGCTAAAAACATCGAGAAATAACGGGGGCACGAAAATGAATCCAGATAAAGAGTTGAATCACATCAGATGGGGTCTTTATCAAAATCCGATCTTTCTTTACAGAAACCTTTAAAAGAAATCATTTTCTTTAGAAACACACACAAAAACAGCTGTCAGCCATTTCAGAACAGGAAATGATTGTACAAAACAGGCAGAACAATGAAAACAAAGACCATACAAAACTGTATATGAATACAAATACAAAATGTATCAACTATCTTCAGCTAGTTCCAAAACCTTTGGCCACAACTGTTCATGTAATTTCAGGGATGGAACTCGCCCTCAGGTGGTATCATCTGTCATGCACTGTACATGCTGTTTTCTTTGAACAAGTCGTGATGTCTTTGTTAATAAGTGGACTCGATCTATGAAGCAATTTTATTCAAATAAGCCCAACTGATCACGGTCCTCCAGTGCACCTGCAGGCCGCTTTATAATGTAGTAATGTGTAAAAATGCCATGATGTTCTTCCTGCAACTGTTCAAAGAAGCTATTCTTCAAGATTAGACACCTGTTACTATTCAACAGGAGGGACAGATTAATGCTTTAGAATAGATTTTAATGTACATAATTACAAATAACAGTGTTTAATCTTTTTTATTCAAAGCAATTATGAAAGACTGATTTTTGAAGAGGTAAATATGATCTTGCTTATGCTCATAGTTAAAGAAGTATAGGCGCATAGAAAAACATCTATGAGTTATTCACCAGCACACCTGGGACACAAACACCATGACAACCATGGCTCATCTTCTCAATGCCCTCTAACCTAGAACTATTATCTCTAGCACAAGCTCTCAGAAAAAAACGACAAGAAATCTACCTGATTAATTCTTTCCAAGAGACACAAACTTTTTCTGACTCTGAATGCTGCAATTGCTTCCACATGTTCTTCTCACTGATGCAAGAAAAGTGTGCTTCTGCATTTAGCATGGACAGAATTACTCTCCATGTGCGGCAATCTTCATTTATTAATTTGTAACATGGCAAAATAAACTAAAAACTGAAATCAGTAACAGAGAGCAGGTTCTACAAAAAAACAACTTGGAAATTAGTTTCCATATAGGACAAACAGTACAGTAGCCATTACATACTACACACATACACAGTGTATGTGAATGTGTGTGTGTGTGTGTGTGTGTGTGTGTGTGTGTGTGTGTGTCCTGAAACCCTATGGCAATACCATAAATCTTTGACCTTGTGGGGACATTTTTTTGTCCCTATGAAGAAAACAGCTTATAAATCACACTAACTTAAGTTATGAAAATATATACATTACAGATAAAATACTTAAATATTTATATTTAATATTATATTTATATTTTATATTATATTTAATACTAAATATTTATAGCATTTCCATGGCCAAAAAAATATGATATTACCATAGTAGCATGCCTGAAAAACCATAGGATTATTATTGATTTGGAAAATAAACTTTTAACTTGAAGGGGTAATGTGATGCTTTTTAATGTTTTCCCTTTCCTTTGGTTCCTTTAATGAATCTGTGCATGTTTATGATTTACAAAGTTACAAAACTCGATTTATTCTATTTAACAGAGAACACTGATCAAGACCTGCCTAAAACATCACGAGCGATGTCCAGATATTACTTCTTCAAACGTCTACATCACAATCTGAAATATTAGCATAATGCCCGCCAAAAGGCATACACAAAGAAAGAAGGTGAGGTTTCAGTGAATTGAAGTGTTGTTGTAATGACACAAAGTGTGCTTGGATGCAAAAGCAAAAACGCTTTGTTTGACCTTCTGAATACAGATGAAACTAGGAATCAGAGCTTAAGATTTATTTATAAAGCTGTTCCCGAACAGTAAAACCCAAAAGTGGTTAGAGAGGACAGCTTCCTGAACCCGAGAGAGTACAACGCCAGCTATGTACAAAGACTATACTTACACTGTAAAAGAGCGTTTCTGCTCAAGTCGTCGCCGTCTCTCATGGCACTTTGCGGAATCTGCTCTGGCTGTTCATGTGTTTTGGAGGAGGAGTGGCTTTGGAGACGCTCTGAAGGGAGGACGAGATCTAATGCTTTCAAAGCTAACTTGCTATTGCTAGCCTCTCGGAAAGTGCCTTCCCTACATTTAATTGTGTAAAATAAGGCACATTATAATTAAAACTGCAGAAAAAAACAGTTGATCCCAATAGGCCAGAATTATTCAAATAAAACTTTACGTCTTAAACTTGGCTCTGACTACATGCCACAAACTCTCTATTTTCCCTCCTTCTTTGCCCTAGATCTGTTACGATCAGTTCAAATGCATAGAAGCACATAAACAAACACATACATAACTTGTGACCAAAAAGATGCAGGAATTTGAGGAACATGGGCTGGTGGAGAGAAAGAGGCCCACAGAGAAACAAAGAAAGTAAAGGGCCCCAAAATTAGTGTGGAATACCCCATTTCTCTTCTCTCTGAAGCCTACTAGTGTTAAAAGAATAGCAGGCTCTAAAAGTCCCTCTCTTCATCGTGTCAAATCCAAAGAGGTTTTCTCTTACCATCTGCCTCAATGAGGAGAGAGATAAAAGCCTATTGACTAGCGTGAGCTGCGGTTAATGCAAATTGCTGCTTGCTATCAATGTATTATTTATAGAGCACGCCGGAGACGTTTTCCACTGAACTGGGAGCTTGGCTTACAGGAGATTAGTTATGCTATCACATTCATTTAGCAGGGAGTAATTGCTTAACTGCAGGGGAATTAACACGTGTTACACTTCCACTGGAGCTACATGCTGTTTATATGGGTGACAGACATATTAGGGTTATCAATATTAAAAGATAAACAAGTGCTAAAGGTGCTGGGAAAAACATTCCACCAGAAAAAGATCTGACAACCTACAAACCGCTAACCAAATCTCGACAGCATTCGTGACCAGAGCGCATTTGAATAACAAATTAGACAATGTATAATAAACTGACAAGTATCTATCCATCACTCCAATGTATGATAGCAATTTCACCCTGGTAGCTCTTTTCTAATTGGTTAAATCCATGGTTCTGCAACATCCGCCCTACAATAATTGTTAGAAAGTAAAAAACAAACAAAAAAAAAAACGGCGTTTATTCCATCTTTCATAAACAGGACAAGGAAACATAAAATACTAAATATGATAAGAATTACAATTACTTTAGCTAACAAAGGATAGCTTTCCCTTCATATTTAGCAGGTGCTCACCTCTTTTGGTGAAGGTCACAATAGTTCTTCCTGTCTATAATTAACTAGCACAAACATCAAGTCAGGTGACTACTTTTCTTTTCTAGTTCAAACAACTTCAAAGCAGTTGAATTGACACACCAAACACAATGACACCTCACAGAAAGCTTAAAACACTGCAATAAGTGTACTTGCTCCTATCGCACTGCGTTTCCCTTTGTATCCCTGTAATAAGCAAATAATCAACAATCACAAGACTGGCAGCCCTTTTCTGTCATCTAGACACATGCACAAACACACATGCAGAAAGACGACAGCCTTTCATACTATAAACTCCAAAATCACTCTTACTCGCTGCGCGGTGGGTTAGGTAAACAGACGCACACACACAAACACTCATGAAAGGAAGTCTTACCTTGTCATCGATGTCACTCTCGCTGTCACACTGTAAGGAGATAGTGAGAAGAAAAAGATATGAGAGAATTATTCATTCATTCTCCGACCTCATTATCAGTTCAGGTATGATTTTTACGGCTCTTCTCTTTTCCGTTCTTTCAGTGACACCTTTCAACAAAAATGGAGGTGATGAAGGGCATAAAGTGATGCATTTAAAATTGGCTGCCATGGTTTAAAAGCGAGACCCCATCAAATCTATCTTTTCCATCGGTTTTTCAGTTCAGTGAATGAAAATAGATAAGGTAAGGGGAAATTATTCGTATACGGACAACACGCTTTCAAATTACTGGGAAAAGGATTATGCGAAAGATACTTGACAGCCTGAGACGAAAACGTAAAACTTTGAAAGCGAATTTCACATCTGAAATTGTCTTATACTTTAGCTCAATGGTGCGTTGACAGCATTTAGAGGAACATTTTTAAATACAAAGTTTCTACATACATACAGAAGAAAACTATTTCACTGTAAATTATTTCGCTTTGGCTCAGAGTTTGGCCTATAGTGTTTCCCGATCCCATTAACTTCTCTTTTTCCTCTTACTTTGTACTATATTCGTCAAATACAGAGGCAAAAAACAAAAAAGTGCATTAAAACGGTCTTGAAATTTGAAAAGAATAATATAACAATAAGTACAATAGATCCCACCAGCAACTCATTAGCATCTGTGTGTCACTTCACCCAAGACATTTTCTTCTGAAGATAAATCATTGAATTACTCAATCCAGATCAAAGTAAATCCGTGGTACTACAAAGCTAGTTGAGAAAGGTGAAGGGTGCAGGGAAGAGGCTTTATAAAAGGACTAAAACTAATTAACAAGGGGCAGTGAAGCACAGAATATGGCCGCCAGTACAAACTTTAAAACATCTAAAAAAATAAAAAAATACACAAAATTCTCACATTAGGATACACGGTCTCTCTCTCCATGTTACAAAATACCCTCTACAACACTTAGCAGACGCTGGAGTGCCGTATTCCTCCATAAATTTTTCATGCCAGGCCATTATTGCACACTCTTGCGCTTCTAGCCTTTCATTTGAATGAGTGTTGGAGGACATTTCGGGTCTCGCGGCATAAATGGACTGCAATTATGGATATGCAAATGAGCAATTACAATCCATTTGCACTTAAAGGACTGATCTCAACCACTCACTTTTGTTTTCTTAATGAGGATTTGAAGTTTGCTTTTTTTCTCGTCCTAAAATGAGAATTTTTCAATCAATCTTCTTTATTCTCCATTTAGAATATGATTGTTTGTTTACATCTGTGTTCGCATGAGACATTCACGAGTGTAAAGTCTATAAGTAAACGCGACTCCAAGACTTCCCAACCAGCTGGCCAATTAAGAAAATCGAAGTTGTGGGTGATGGAAGAGTGGTTTGTTCGATATGTTTTACTGTTGTGTAAGACAATCATACAATTGTACAAAAATACACATCTTCACAAATATCCAGTGAACATAAATTATGTATGCTTAATACACATACTTAATTATAACTAAATTTGAGAGCAAAAAGGTCTGTTATACTCATATCACTTCTATAAGTGCTGTTTCTAATGCCAAGTCTGTCTAACCGTTTCTCCTCCATAGCTTTAAAATATAGAATTCTGTGTAGAATTCAAACTGGTCAGATACATTTTGCGGCTTGCAATGATGCGGCTTCGATTATATGATCTACTCTGTGCTATCATGTCTCTGGACCGGAGCAGACTGTGTGTGCGCTCTGCGGCGGTCCGCGGTTCGTGTGACACTAACGGAAAACCAGACTTCATTTGCCCCAATGGAAACCATTATTAGACTGTCTGAATCATTCTCTATCCCCTATATTCACCATATAGAAAGTAGTAATTGTGTGAACAAGTGATAGATTTTAGCTGCAGCTTCAGCGTCTATTTGGGGGCGGGACGCGATTCTAGAGAGCATATGATTGGACAGAAAATCTAATGAAAGCTGGAGAGCAAAATGATGTCATCGAAATCATTGATCCATATTGGCCCATCAAATGTTTGGTTACCTACGTTCTTCTTTTGTGTTCAACAGAAGAAATAAATTCATACAGGTTTGGAACAACTTGGAACAGCTTTTCATTTTTGAGTGAACTATCCCTGTGGATTAAACAGTTCAAAGCAAACAGCTCTGTCAGTGATTCAAACACGTGGTTACATTTCTCTGCTCTAGTAAGCAAACATTTTGATTTCATGGGGACTTTACACTAATGTGAACGAACAATGGCAAGTTGTATTTTAGTATTGCTAACGTTTACAAAGACTAATAAATACTGTAACAAATGTATTGTTCATTGTTAGTTAATGCATTAACTAATGTTTACCAATTAAACCTTACATTAAAGTGTTACCAAACAAATTGAATAAATAAATCCCTATTGTCTCCAATCTGGCAAACATCTGGTCATATTTACATTCAAATCTATATCAGGAAACAAAGAAATGACTGGGGAGAAAGAGACGAGGAAAAGCACATCTCTGTCTTTGGCTGTTGATGCCCATTGTCACCCTTTGAATATGTTTGAACCAATAACGACAGGTCCTGCTCAAACCAGCAGACTTCATAAGCGTGGTTTAATTTGTTTGTGCGTGTGTAGAGTCTTTGTATGCAGAGGCTACGCTCAACGCTCATCCTCCCACACAGGGTTTTGCCGCACACTTTCCTATAGCTAGCATGAAAATAAAGATTAGGCAAAACCTGCAACCAGGGACAGGAAAACTCTCAGAGCGGTCTTCAATTCAAAAGCCTGCATTGGCTCTATGGAAATTCAGCAGTTCTGCAGCAGTGCGCTTTTGTGGGTATAGATGTTTCATGTACATTTGTGTGAGTCTGTGCTGTGGATTAGAGGCACGCATTCATTGACTCTATCCTTTGCAGCACTGGCTAAACAAATCCTAATTGCTCAGCTCTACTTGTCACAAGTTATCCACTGTAGGTCCAAGGCATTAGCACAAACAATGTGGCTTAGCCGATTGTCAATCACGTTCTTATTCAGGTGGGATTTTCTTGTTAGACGATGTGGATGTTAAACAGTTCAAAGCAAACAGCTCTGTCAGAGATTCAAACACGTGGTTACATTTCTCTGCTCTAGTAAGTAAAGCCAACAAAAGGCACGTTGTGTTTGACTGTATCCTGCATAAAGGCCATTGCAGCAAAAATCCAACCCTGAATGTAATGTTTGCTAGCCCATAATACGATTGAACGCATTCGTGTGTGTAAGCATGTGGGTGTGAATATGTGTGCACTTTGAACACACGCGACTCGGGCACACCTACATCCTGTGCGGCAAAAAGAGGCCCAACTGAACCCAAAAGAATAGAAAAAGGTAGACCTGAGCAAAGAGCAAGAGGACACAAACAGGAAGACAAGGGGGAAAATCATTCAGATTAGACCGCAAACATGTTTAAACTCTGAGAAACAAACATTTGGAGTGAGAAAAGCATACAATAGCAACCTTTCAAAAATTGTACCATGGAAAGACCATTAAACAAACACTCAAAAAAACCATGGTAATACTATTGTGCCATTTATACTGTAGATAAATATGGTAATCAAATCGTATCAAAGCATCATGGAATTTTCACACGATTCCATAAAATGATATTATATATATATATATATATATATATATATATATATATATATATAAACATGTATAATTCACATCTGAATATAATTTTAGTTAAAAGTTAAAATTATACAATTAATGACATTTATATAATTATAAATTATACTAACTATGGAGTAATATTTTATTTTACACATGCATTTTTTTGTTTAGTTTTAATTTTTTTAGTTTAATGTATAGTTTTAATATGTATATATAAAAATAAGGTAAATGTAAAGGGGCTGAGGATATATAATACATATACATTAAAAATACCTAATATGTTTTTTTTAAAGTACCATTATACAATGATAAATCCCATGGTACTAAATGACTACAATATTAAATTAGATTAAAAGTAGCATAGTGCCCTTTTTTTTTTAAGTACCTTGGACTACTTTGTAAACGCCATACATGAATTTTAGCACCATGGTAAAAAAGCTAAAAAAAGTGCACAAAACATACATCTTTAAATATGACACACCCGTGGAAAGGTCGTGAAAGACAGTAAAGACAGCCAAGACAGAAATCAAATACTGCGATAAACGCAGCAGACGCAGGCAGAGTAGAAAAACATATGAGAAGGACACAGAGCAATACAATTAAATGTCGTGTTATGTTTACTTTGGACATTACAGCTTCTCCTGTCATCTCCCGTGAAGATGGTTTTGACATTTAAACAGCTTTCTTCACATTTGGTGTGCGTGTTTTATTTACAGACTCCCTCATGAACACTGCGGCACGTCCGCGTGTGTGTGCGTCAGTGAGCGAGTGTGATTTATTCACAGCGAGTCTCACTCTGGACCCCGTGGCTTCAGTTTTGGCCTGCCGACGGGCTCATATATTTCAGCTGAAATGGGAATGGGGGGAGGAGGGGTGGGGGGAACTGTCTAATATTTCAGAACATTTTCCTGGCAGCATTTTAATAGACATGCACACCAAGGGGGGGGAAGACAATAAGCGTTGCGCATCCCGGAGCACATTAAAACCGACTGCCCAAATCAATAACACAGTTGCACCTGTCACATGCTGAGGAGATTGGGAATGAATTGGCCTTGGAGGGGGAGTGAGAAACTAGCCTGACGACAGCCATGCTGGCTCAACATCAGCGTCTGCCTGGGGATGTCTGGATGAATACTGATTCCAGCAGTACAGGATGCCAGAAAGACCAAAAAATATGCAAAACCAGATCTCAGCACCTTCCGTGAATACATTTCGGTGTCAGCGCCATGGCAACAGAACAACAGTGACATCATCAAGGGCTGTCAGCACGTGCAATAATAATGAGGCCTGTCTGCTGCTAATCTGACACAACAATAATCATCTAGTGATCTGTATTACAGAGAAAAGAACACTGACAACAGTAATGTAGACATTTGTCTTAAATATGTTTACTCAGGGAATATCCTCATCCAAAGTCTTTTTTTATTATTTCAAATGACGATATTTTAAAGGGTTAGTTCCCCCAAAAATGAAAAATCTGTTCTCATTTACTCACCCTCATGCCGTTCCGAACCCAAGACTTTCGCTCATCTTCAAAAGTACAAATGAAGGTATTTTTATAAAATCTGAGAGATTTCTGTCCCTCCATTGTCTAAGCAACTACCACTTTGACGCTTCAAAAGGTTCATAAAGAGATTGTAAAACTTGTAAAATCTCTTAGATTTAATTGAAAATATCTTAATTTGTATTTCAAAGATGAATGATAGTCTTATAGGTTCGGAATGGCTTGAGGGGGAGTAACTGATGACAATTTTTTTGGGGGGGGTGAACTATCCCCTTAACATACAGTAAGTTTATACTGATGTCCAATTCAGTGTTGTTTTTGTTAACTTAAACTCAATAATTGAAATACATCTGAAAGGAAATACAAAATTAGATGAAAACTGCAGGCTTAAAAACAAACAAAACTTAGAAATGTTGCCTTGGAAACTAACTAAAATAAGTTAAAATAGAGGTTGAAGTGTTAAAATTGCTAAAGATGAATCTGAAATAAAAATAAATAAATGATACAAAAAACACAAACACTAATAAAAATGTCAAAAGCACAATAAGATTATTTAAACCTAAATGAAAACTGAAAACAAAAATAAAAAAATATTAATAAATATGATATTAGTATATAAATACTACTAAAATAACACTAGCCAAATTCAATAACAGATACAGTAGGATTCAGTTCACAAAATGTTTGTAAATGGCTGTAAGGAGAACTTTTTGGAAACATACTTGAAATCGTATTTGAGCCATAAAAACATTAAATATTTTGTCTAAACTATCCAAAAAAGGTGACTAACAAAAACTAAATGCATTTCCCTACAAAAATGAGCGATGACTAAACTGAGTCAATGAATCATTTTATTCTTCTTAGAGCGAACCAACCTGCTCAAGGTCAATCGAGTAGGTTCAAGCTCGGCTGTTACCTCATATTATATAATCACTAGGCCTGTCGCGATAGTCAATAAATCAATTAATCGCACAATAAAAAAAATGAGCTCGATAATTTTTCCTGCCGCGATAATTTCCATTTGCATGCTTGTTTGTTTTCCTCGTCTCTCTCTCTCTCTCTACCAAAGAGACTGGATGACAACTCTCGGTTCCTTAGCGTGAACTAGAGCTTAGATTCTCAGCCCGAAATTGACCCGACCCGTCCCGCGGGCCGATATTTCCCGACACTATCCTCGGGCCGGGCCCTTGATCTAGAGACGTGCACTCGCAATAGTGCGGCGCGACACGAGACTTGATGGCCGAGTGCGAGCGCGGGCGGTAATGCACTCACTCTGTGTGTGCGAGTTGCGGGAGAATAAAACGATTTGCGGGACTCCCGCAAACTAGAAATATCTATGAATAAAACATAAAAACTAATATATTTTTATTCATCTTTAGCACAAAAGCAACAAGAACAACTAAAACAAAATAAAAACGATTTACAGGCCAGAGTTTCTATTCATAACATGTTTGCAGCGTTGAGCGATGTAGCCAATCACAGACATATGTGTTGATTTCTTGAACGCAATGGCCAATCACAAGCATTCAAGACAGACTCCCCTCACCGCTCAAAACAGACTTTTTGTTCATTACTGTGTTCTGTATGCTGGCAAATCCTCTAATTATAACAAACAAAGTGTGGATATTATGAAAGATTCATTGTGCAGTCAGCTTCAATGTGATAACAGAGATGTGTGAGATCGCGATGAACTGTCAGGTTTTTAGAAATTATTAAGGGAGCGCACTTTGCGCGCATTCAGTCATGCCAAACCATGCACGCAGTAGCCTGCTTGCTTTTATGTTAAATTAACAGTGGTTTGTGTTAATGCTTTATTAACAAATAATTTATTATAGGGTAGGGTCGGGTCGGGTTTTGTTTTCATCCATTTCATTTATTGTTTTTGGTATTTATTCAAGTGCATTATTTGCTAACAGAGACTGAGAGTCCATTGATTTCTTTTATTGTTTTTGGTTGTTTTGTTCATTTATTGTGGATATTTGAAATGTTTTCCATTTTCAGTGTTAAATAGTCTTTAGAAATAAAAGTTTATTGATCTTTGAAAAGGTGTACCTGCATTATTATGTCATTATCATTATTTTAGATGTAATTGGTCTCGGAACGACAATATTATCGTTTATCGCAATAATTTCTTGGACAATTTATCGTCCAGAAAAATTTGTTATCGTGACAAGCCTAATAATCACAGAGGTTAACTTCACCCTAGAAGGTCAAACTGAGGTGAAGGTCAAAAGTCAAAGATATAATCTAGGACTAGGTTATCAAATGTACACTTTGCATGTACAATCCATTGTAGCAGTGACTGAGTCGGTGAATACAACACTACAGGCTTTAAATAATTCAACACAGGACTGTCTCTGTTAGTGTTCACTTCAGGCGACTCTCCCTCTCAGTGGCCCAGCGGGAACTTGAGTCACTTTAGACAGTCTCGGGGGACTGAGCGGACATCGTCGTAGTGTAACTCCAACTAGCATGACAAACAACAAAAGGTCAATGCTCATAGGCATCGGTTACATTACTTTTTGCCAAGGATGAGTTTGTTCCGACCACTCTATTGAATAGTTTGCGATGAATACTTTACTACAGACTGGAATGAATTATCCCCCAAAAATATTTTGTGCCACTTTAGTTCAAATTAGTTAACATGAATTAACAATGAACAACACTTCTACAGCATTGATTTATCTTAGGTCTGGTTTCACAGACAGGGCTTAGATTAGGCCTTTGTTCAATTTAAGGGTAGCTTTTATAAACTTGCCTGAGAAAAAAACCATTACTGGTGTGCATCTTGAGACAAAACAATGACATAATTTAAAGGTGCTCTAAGCGATGTCGGGTGACGTCACTTCTTGTTGACGTTTAAAGTATTGTCAAACAAAACGGAGGCTAGCTAGACCCTCCCTCCTCCTCTTCTGCGCACTAACCCCCCAAACCCCACCCCCAAGTCCTTCTTGTCGGTGATTGGCTGGAACTGTTCGTCATGTTTTGTGGAGCGGGTTGCCAGAGTTTGTTTTTGTTGCTGTTTGTGGAGCCTGGGCTGTCTACAGAGATCGCGTTTCTTTACAGTGTGTTCAGGGGACAGGCAGCCAGCAGTTAGTGAGGAGATGTTTGCTGTATGTGACAAAAAATGTTTTGGCCTAAAAAACGCGTGACATCGCTTAGAGCACCTTTAAGGTATGTCAGTGCAAGTTGCTTTCAGTTTAAACAGATTAAACATGCATTTTAGTCTGGGACTAGGCTTAAGCCTGGTCTGTGAAATAGGGCATAAATGTCCCTTTCTATATTTACTAATACGGTTCTGAACCAACAAGAAGAAACAATGAATAATTATTCATATATTTTTAACTAGCATTAAGTTAATAAATTATGTAAAAAATACAGTTAGTTCATGATAATTAATGCTAATGAATGAGACTTTTCGTAAAGTGTTACCAAATATTTGAGCATATCCTAATTCAGGGGTAGGCAAGAGAGCCGCTGTCCTGCAGAGTTTATCTCCAATCCTAATCAATCAAACACACCTGAACAAGCTAACCAATGGCTAAATTTGAAATCGCCCCCTAAACCCTTATTCAGTGTTCCCTACGTTAGTCCACTAATACTGTTCACTTGAAGGAGTGAGCAAATTCAGACAGCCGTTGAGTGTACATCGGTTGTACGCGTGTTAATGCGGTGCATTGTGGGATTGAATAAGTACATTCAATAACGTCCACTATGGTTTCGGAATTTTGGAATTAATTCATGAGCTAAGCACTCACCATGCTGTGACATCATCAGCACATTCAAAACTGTCGCCCCCTTCAAAACATGTTTTGGCGCCACCACTTTTTAATACAAAGCCAGTGCTAAATAACTTACCCTAAGCAACGGAAGGGCCAACAATTCCTGGAGCCTCTCACACACAAAGGCACTCTAGAAACAAAAATGGCTGCTTACAATGGCAAAGGAAAGAAAAATAATCAAAACGTTTTTGTCTATAAATACATCAACATCCCGACTTGAGGTCAACAAAGAGCTTTCACAGAACTTTGCCAGCATAATATTTCAGTCATGTTGCTCAAGCGCCAACCCTTCAGAGATAAGAAGACACCAGCTTTCCTTGACCCCCGCATAAATGATGGATCAAAACCAGACGCCCACACTTTGATTTGATCAAGGCATCAAATTCATGCAGCAGTTTGACGTGACTTTGCCTTTGGGCATTATGGGAAGTGACTGGAGCAAAGAGAAGATGGATTAAGAACTATTGATCTGATCAGGGGTTGAAGGCAGAAACTGAAAGAGAAAGATAATGATGCATATAGGAAAAGAAGAGTGAGTTGATGTGGGAGGGATGGAGAGAGAGGATACAGGAAAGTCTTCGGAACTGACAGTCTGTTAAAGGGTAACGGACAACAGATGAAAAAAGAAAAAAATCAAAATGCAAGCTTATAATATAAACTACCAGTCCAAAGCCGTTACTTCAGTTTGACACATGAACCTTCAGAAATTCAATATGCTGATTTGGTTTATTGGTGCTCAATTATTAATAATTTATATTATTATTAAATGTTGACTTTTTGCTACTTAATTTTTTTTAGCGGACTCAGTTTAACTGGTAGTTGTTATGGCTTTTTCAACATTGATAAGGATAATAAATCATACGATCATGGGAAACTGAAGACTGGATTAATGTATGTTGAAATCTATCATATAAATGAATACAACTAACATTTTAAAACCTTTGAGGGTCCTGTGGGAATAAAATATTTGTTTTTGAGTTGCCAAAGTCATGAGATAATTTACAAAGACATTACATTTAACTGTCAAAATGTTTCTATAGACATTTGGTATAGACCTTATGCACCAGAGAAACAAGCATGCAGTCATTTTTAGAATTTTGTGTTTGAACTTTCTATTTTTTTGCAGTAGTCCTGTAAATTTCTATGGCATCGCTGTCGAAGAGTAAGTAGCTGGTGAAGTGGATGCTTATTGTAGTGTAAACAAAAGTTATCATGAGCATTGTAATGTTTGAAGCGGATGCCATAACAAATGTCAGTAGACTGGGGAGATTTTAAAACGAGCGGTTCATTCGTAAATCCGGAAGAACTTGGAAATCCATATCTTTGGAAAAGGGGCGGAGCTAAAGAAGGTATGGGATTCTTCAGTGAGAGTGAGAACAATATTTTAAAAGCTACAACTGTAGGCAGCAGCACACAGAAACTCTTTGATACTAATTGATATCTTAGCAAATGCCCATCGCTTTCAAAATTAACAATTACTGTATGAGTGCAAAAACTATTTTGTATAAGAACAAAATGTAAATGACAAATATTTGACAGAAAAACCTTTTGTTATAGTATTAATACTATGTGATATTGAGAAATAAATAAGTATGAACAGGAACATTTATTAAGAACTCAAATAGAGTCAATGTTGTTAATGATGCTACTCACCTTTGCTTTTTTGCATTTATTTATGATCTAAATACATGATTTACCAGTGCATGCTTGGAACAACCAACAACGCAAGCCAACAGTAATTCAATCAAATCTGGATGGACATTATTTCACTCAGAAATACAATCACAATAAAGAAGTTAAATGCATTTTGAATGCCATTTTATGCTGTTTTCAAGCTATCTTGCTAAACACTGGATTCATTTGGTCGTAATCACTGACTAACGTCTGCAACCGAGCCAAACGGTACCGCTGTGGTTCTCAGCTGCCGGCCCATGAGGACATTCTGGAGACGTCTAACAGCATTTGGCTATGTGTGATGTGACAGGGAATCTCAAAGGAGCGTTAGGGAGTTTTTACAGCACTTAGGGCCTATTTACACTTAGTCACTTCATGAGTCTTTATCGATCGGACTGCTATCCATTTGGGTCCGCACATTCCACTCACACTTGGCCACGTGAATGTGTGTCTGCAAAAACAATCTTACTATTCCTACCAAATACATTGTAAAAAAAAAAAAGTTGCTGTCTTACATTTTTAAGTACAATTATCAACTTAGATGTTGTTAAACTTAAATTACATTAAACTGACTTAAACAAAATTGTTAAATCTTGTATAACATAAAAAAAGTCATAAATTGCTAACTACAACAGTATCTCAAAGATATTAAAATAACACTGTCAGTATTAAACATGAGGGTGTTTTGTGTTACATTTTCTTTTGTTTAGTAAATGTTATTGCGTTACTTTAGTGTCATGTGAGTTACCCTGGTGGTGTTTTGTCTTTATGTGAATGCAAATACTGGCCATTTATGAACTCTGATCCATCATAAGACTTTCTATTAAACCACTAATGAACTATTTTCATGGTTGTTATCAGTACATGTTAAAGTAAAAAGACAAAGTAGATTGGTATATTAGCACTAAATCACTTGATATATGCACGTAATTCTAAAATATACAGGCACCAATATGCTATCCCATACTACCTGACAAATTGTGACTATAGTAAATGTAACAATTTTTTTTTTACAGCAAGTCTTATCCAACTGTCTTGGATGTTTTTTCCCCCACACATTTTATGAATGGATCGCTTTCTAATCAGTACAAAAACCCAAGTGTCCAAGTGTACTGCATGTAGCCCATTACATCAGGCACATAAAACAGCAGCAAAACCAACTGACGAACAGAAGCATGCAGCACATAGCACACTCCCTCACACACAAAGACAGAGCACCAGGCCATAGGAATTTAAGTGAGGGTGATGAAGAAATTAGGCAGGGAAGGAAGGAAATGGGATGTTGACTTGAACTGGCCTCCAGGGCAGCAAAGAGCCTGAATGTGTGTGTCTGACAGTTTGATCGAGTGAGTGGAGGTCTCCCCATGGCCTGCGTGTAGCACACCACAGAACAGATTGAGCCTACGGGCATTTCTCTCGTCTTCAATCTCTCTCTCTCTTCTGTGTCCTTGTGTGGGCTGCAAAACACTGAGAATAAAGCGAGGATGGATGGATCAGAGACTATACAGAGCGGGAGAGAAGGAGAGAGAAAGAAGACTCAGCAGTCGAGTCATTGGTCCACTCTGTTCAGTCACTGTGGTGTGTGTGCATGTATCAGTTGGTAGGAGGCCCGGGCTCTGATTTCTGGGGGAAGTCAGCCGTTTCACGCTTGACTTGTCATTCAACCACAGGGCTCCTCACAATGGGTGACCGAGATTCAAGGAGGATGGCTTTCTTGTCTCTTTCTCTCTCGTTTAATTTCAATTTTTCAATTTTGTGTGCATCATAGGCACGGCAAAAACACATTTGAGTAGATTTATATGGCCAAAGAATAATGTAATATATATTTTTTTTTTTTTTATAAAAAAATAAATATCCAACTGGGGTAACCTAGTGACACATACAATCAAACAAAGTGCATTTAAAAATGAACATTGGGCCTTTAAACACAATTTTGGAGTGCAAGATCAATGAAAGAACCCTCAGGGTTAGTGTAGGTCTAGAGGTTTTCTTTCCTCTAGGATAAACAGTGAGACTGGTGAAAGCAGCTCATGATTCAGCTTTGGCCTTAAAGATTTACCAAGACATTTTGTTTTTGTATGTTAAATATTTGGCTCTTGCATTTTTAGTAACATTATCAGTCTCTAATACCTTGTCTGAGCACATGTTCTTGTGCTCTTCCAAATGTCTGGCTTTAATAAATGAGTCAATGGTGAGGCCACAGTCACACAAGTACAGTAAGTGCTGAGAGAGTAAATAGGCAGTAACCCAATCTGCAGACTTTTTTAGGCTGATTAAACTGTCTCTCTCTCTCTCTCCCTCCACCCACCATCCATCCATCCATCCAGTGTATGCACACACCCAGTAAGTTTTCTGAAGTGGAATATGGCACAAACAGTGACTCAACTAGTGCTCACTTTATTATAGTCTTACACTACCGTTCAAAAGTGTGGGGTCAGTATGTTTTTATAAGAAATGAAGAATTTATAAGATATAATATTTTTTATTGATTAGAGAAGTGACAGTAAGAATTGATTAGAAGCGACAGTAAAGATATTTATAATGTAAAAAAAATACTATAAAAATGCTGTTCTTTGGAACTTTCTATTCCTTAAAGAATCCTGAGAAATATTAAGCAGCACAACAGTGATAATAAGAAATGATTCTTAAGCACCAAATCAGCATATTAGAATTATTTCTGAAGGATCATGTGACACTGAAGACTGGAGTAATGATGCTGCAAATTCACCTTTGCCATCACAGGAATAAATTACATTATAAAATATATTAAAATAGAAAACAGTTATTTGTTATAACTTTTCACAATATTACTGTTTTCCCTTTGTGCGTTGAACACACCAATGATGTCTTAAACTGCTGTCTAGGAAGGCAGATTTAGTAACGGAGTTGTTGTGTTTCTATCAGAGTGGATCTGGATGTTGGGGTATAAGGAAAGATCTGTATTGTTTGTATCTGTATTTGTACACATGCAGTAAATCAGTTTGTGTTTGCCTTGTTTTGTTTTTCATTGTCGCAAGCTGTCATTCGGTTCTCAGTTTAGCTTCAACTAATGAAAACTTGGAGCGCAGCCTGTGAAGTGTTTTCCAAATAAAAAAAAATAAAAAAAGAGTAACAAAGAAACCAAAAGGGAGGAGAGAGAGAGAGAGAGAGAGAGAGAGAGAGAGAGAGAGAGAGAGAGAGAGAGAGAGAGAGAGAGAGAGAGAGAACATCCTAAGCCATTGAATAATTTAGAGAACCAAAGGAAGAACAAAACAAAAGAGCAAGAGAAAAACACCAGCAGTTTGACCCAGTGCAATACAGCAGAAATATCACAGACAAGCTCTCTCTCATTCGCTCTGCAGAAGACATCACTAGCAGCCATATTCATCAGATCTATCTCTCCTCTGAAGAATAACAGGACAGCTGCTGACAAGTCAGTTCTGCTCATCCTCCCTGTAATCTTTCACCTGTGCTCTTCCATTTTCTTCCTTCTCATTTCCTCTTTTCAGTAGTTAAATACTGTCGAACAAGGTGCCTGAAAATGAGGCTGGATCGCAGTAGCACTTGTTGATTGGAGAATTGTATTGAAATCAAGGAAAAACTGTTTCAGCATACATACCTTTTTCAAGATTAGAAAAATTACTTTCACCCCCAAGTCAAATGGATCGCAAACAATAATTTATGCCGACTTTATAACAAACGGTGGTTTATTTAATAAAAATGAATAAATAAACAGAAAACTAACCCTCATAAATTAGGCATGTTAAGACCTAATAATAAGCAAATAATATAATATAAATGTATTTTCCTATTGTTATAAACAAACAAAAAAAGATCTGTTTTCTTTTAACTTTGATGAAAGGCCATGTTGATTTGATTTAAATAAATGTATCCCATCAACAAGTGTTGCTGGATTGACCTTTCACACCAATGATTCCTTTTTTTTAGCCATTCTCTTCTCTCACTGACTTCCTCATCCCTCTTACAATCTCCTTTTTACAACAACCTCTCCTTTCCTCTCCTGTTTGTCTATAATTCATCACTTTAACCCAATAGGCCTGACTGAGGGCAATCTGACAGGTTTGTGTGCATCTCTATGAAAGCCACTCTCTCAACAACTGCATTTCCAGAAAAAGCAGAGGTTAGAGTCAACAGCAGTGTTCCGCAGCTCTGAGTGGGTCAGATGAAGAATGAGTCCATTCACCTGGAGTCTCAGAATTAGATGGACTATGTGATGTATGCTGCACATGAAACCGCAAGAGTGGGCTAAAATAGCAGGTTTCAATCTGAGTGACTGGCTTCCATGCAATTTCCAGAAGTCTAGATGCATAGGTTAGGTTTAAAAAAAAAAAATTAATGTCCATCAGGAAATAAAGTAATTTTTACACATTTTATGTACCATACTGCTACAATAATCTTCCTGAACTAGCTGTTGAAAATGGCAAAGATTGGAAATGTTACCAGCAAAGTCCACACACATTTTCAACTAATTTCGCTTGTGTTGTCTATGGCACGGAGCCATTATTTCGTGAGCAACCACTCTGTTGCATGATGTTCTTGTTGTCCCACTGATTTCATATTTACCAACCATACATATAATACTAATAGAATAATAATAAAAAAGTTAAATAATCTAAAAAAAATAACTTACACTACCATTCAAAAGTTTGTGGTCAATAAGATAATTAAAAATTAAAAGTAAAAGAAAAAAGCAAGTATGCATTAAATGGATCAACAGAGACAGTAAAGACTTTTTTATAATGTTATAAAAAACGTATTTTTAAACTAATTAAAAAATTAAACTAATTGCTGTTCTTTTGAACTTTATATGCACAATAAAGCAACAAAGTGAACCAGACTTTACAATTGTTTGTTTGCTTTAACAATCAGAATATTTTATGAATATATTTATTGTATTTCATATGACTATTTACATAATGCCCATTGTTAATGATTATATTTTACGTATTATGCACACTACAAAATAAATATATAAAAAAATCAAGAAAGACAAACATGTTAAGAACAAACAATCAGGATTGGGGAAAAAAAAATGTCAACAAATTGTGCTACTTTGACAGCTCCCTCTCCCTCTCTGTTTCTCTCTGGGCGTATATTAATGGTTTGTCCCTTGTTTGTAAATGTGCCAGGTTGTGTGAGTGGCTGCAGGCTGTCTATTACAGCTCTCCTGAGGGGCTCGGCTCCATATGGCCGCACATATGGCACTCAGCACCATCAATTAATGCTGCTACAACTCCGATTTTCTACCAGCGCTGTCTGTCTTCCGCCTGTCGTGTCTCCTCTTCTCTTCATCTCTCAGGGTTTGCCGTGTTTCTCTTTTCCCCCACCGGGGAATCGAGTGTCAAGTTGATAGTCTCAAATCTGATAAACGCAAAGTTGTCTCACGTTTGAGACATGTCTCATTAAAGGGTGAAGCCGATTGGAGGTTGCTTTCTGATTTGAGGAGATGTCAGTGCGGGGGAACGTCTTGGATTCGAGTTAAAGTTGTGTGTCGGAAAGGTTGCAATTATAACATTGTATGATCTTATTTTTAGATTCACTACATGCTAGTTTAATTTGAAGTGTGAGATTTCATGTGATATCATTAAATGGAATTACAAAAAAGTCTAATTTTAAATAGTGATGTTTCCTGAACCCTCCAAAATCCGCAATTGGCCAAACAACTAGATAATAGGAAAGTTAAGAGTAAAATTATACTACGTACGCCGGTAAATAGGGATTGCTTTTCGAAAATCATGAATGAAAACTGGAAGTACATAAAAAATAAAAGCTAATGCCTGACATTCAAAGATAGTGTATGATGCTGAATGAATTCAGAAATGAGTAGCTCCCGATGGATGAAATCACCTTCTAATGCCTTATAGTTGTGTTTTTCAGACCATGTGCAATTAACAAGCTTATTTGAATGGCAGAAGTTCCCACTGTGTGTTCCAAACAGTCTCATTTTAAACATACTGTATGCGCACACAAAGGTCGTTCTGGAAATGTTTTGGACAGCTAGTCATTTTGAAGATCAAAGTGAAATTGTGTAGAGTGACTCCAGTTCTTAAGATTTGAATTGTTTCTGTTGTCTGCTTTGAGAGTTTTCCATCGTAAGCTTTAAGGTGTTGTCGGTTCTAGAGAGAATGCCTCCATCTCATTAATGTGTGATGCAACTCAGATGCGTGATGTGTTCAGACTCACAAACGCATACAAAAACAAACCAAAAAAAAAATATATATATATATTGCTTTGCAGCAAGTACGCAAATCACTTGTCTTGTGTATCTTATGGTAGGCGAGGATTTTCTCTCTTCAAAGTAATCCCTATTCACAAACACCCAGGAAACCCAAGACAAGACATTAACGTATCACCCTTTTCTTGATCGCCTTCCAAAAGATTTTGCATGCCTGCCAGGGCTGTTCCTCCCAGCTCTCAATGTCTAAGCCCAGGCTTGATTGATTGAGTCAAGCTGCTAGTTACCATGCGAACCTAGACCGTTGCCTGGGAGACCACCACAAAGTGCTTCCAGGGATTTTCAAGGTCACTGGTTGGAGCAGGTCTTGCTGAGGGGGTGGACTCCCCAACTATGAGGGCCCTGTAGGAGGGTCTTTCACAAAACCTAGAGAATACCCCCATTCAATCTTCTTTTCTGCATTGGTCATGCTTGGACCCAACAGAGGATCCTCAACAAATTTGTTGTAATGTGCTGGCATTCCTTTATTGTTACAATTCTGCTAGTAGAAACGCGATCTTCTACATTTTGTGGCGCCTAAACATCTATAGCTGCCTTAAGTATTTGGACAAGTCTCAATAGAACAAATGTCTGAACTTTAATGCATTAGATAACAATATATGAAACCAAGTGGCATCTGCATCTTCATTATTTTATAGTTTTACAATTATATTTAACCAACTGGACTCTTTTGATGGATCTATAAAGTTAGGTGTAGATAATCACATTAACTATGGACATGACTTTTCACACGTAAAAGAGTTTACCCTAGGCCATTCTTAACCTTGGGTAAACTGAATCCTGGGTTGAATCCAAAAAAAAAAAATGTCTAAGCAATGAAATTATCATCATTTAGTTAAATAATTCCTGAGAAAAATAAGTGTTAGAACTAAACTGTAAAAATAAAAATAGTGGGCACATCTCATTCTTAGTAAATCCTCCCAACATTGTATTACTACCCATGATCTGTTAGTATCATGGAAGTTATGTTGGGCTTAAAACAAACACACTGAATTGACAGGATCCTGAACACTAGCAGTACTAGCTAATATTATCAAACTGAAGAAGCAGAATCCATGACACCTGACACACCAATATCAACAAAACTTACATTTCATGTTTCCATTGCAGTAGTTCCTGTCAGTCGGATTCCCCTGTTATCTAGTAAGAGGCAGCTAATTATATCAGCTTGTCTCTGCTGCCCATTGAGCTCAACATTAGGTGCTGACAAGCTAATACAATCATCTCTCCTTTTCCATCCGCTCTAGGAGAGGGATTTAGCCCTATGTTCCTCAGCCTAGTGGACTGTTAAATCGAGCGTTCGCAGAGCAGGCAGTCGAATGAGATTTGGCATGTTTAGAGTGTTAACCTTGAGAGCAGACAGAACTCTTTTACAGAAAGAAAGTGGTCATTTGCAGAGATGGGGTCAGTTCCATTTCAATTCAGGAGATACAATGGAATTCCACATGTAGTACTGATTGATTCCTACACTTCTATGTACACTTCTCAAGATACCTAATGAATTAAATTCAACTCCTCTTGAACTGTCCGAATCAAAAGAATTGACCCATAACCTGTAAAAATTGGAAGTTGTGGTTCTTGGTAGCTAAAAGAAACTCACTTGCTGGTTTCATACCATGGTTGGCTTATAATAAATGATATGGGAGTCAAACAGGCAGAAGTAACCACCATTTAGTGAAAGATTATAGTGTCAGAGTGATGATACAGTGTGTACATGTTAAGATTAACCCAATTAATATTTTGTTCTGTTTATGGGGATCAGCCCTGAAGTTCAAACCACCACTAATGGACAATTTTTGGCCTAGGCTGCTGGAAATTGAGTGACAAAAGGACTTGATTCCCTTTGGTCTTAACATTTTGTGACACCTCTTTTATTAATTGCTGGCCAATGCGTATGTTTGATGGACGCATTTCTCTGCTGCATTGCATCTTACTTTCACCCCTCAGAGTCCTTTGGCATGACCAAAAAAAATCTCAGGCCTTTCATCTGGCTCTTTTTGAATGCAAGAATGTGCAACAAATGCAACTGCAACGTACCTCCCAATATACTGTCGCAACCAATACCACATTTAAAAATGAAAAGTCACAACTACTGTGCCGTCATGATCCAAAATTTTAGTGTGCATGCCTATTCTTACAGAAACGTAAAATTGGTGTCATGGTGGTTGATACTGATAAGAAAACCCATCTAAGCACAATAAATACAACCTCTATTTCTCTTTAACCTGACATACATTTAAACTAATTGCATGCAGAACAACTTGCCTCATTATCCACTTTGAGAAATCCCACAAAAATTCAACTCAACCCCCTCTCTCTCACAAGCAGACAAATATAACCCCTAATGCAACATTAATATTGCTGTGCTGAAATGTTCTCTTCGAAAGATTAGGCAGGTTTAAAACCTGAGTTAGTGTGTGGGGACCAATGTCCCCTCAGGCTCAACACTATCATCTGCAGCGAAATGACTTCGGTAATGAAGAAGTCAGGCGCATAAATCCTCTACGGCCTCACCTCTCCTATGCCTCCTATCCTGCTGAACAGCTAGTAAAAATTCCCTTTAAAAAATTCATAGTGCAATTTTGCTCAAATCCCTCCCAGCAAGCACAATTATGGAACTTTCATCTCAATTGATTTATGTGTAGGCCTGGAAAGGAGGTAGAGGTAGAGAGAGAGAGAGGTAGAGAGAGAGAGAGAGAGAGAGAGAGAGAGAGAGAGAGAGAGAGAGAGAGAGAGAGAGGGAGAGAGGGAGAGAGAGAGAGAGAGAGAGAGGTAGAGAGAGAGAGAGAGAGAGAGAGAGAGAGAGAGAGAGAGAGAGAGAGAGAGAGAGAGAGAGAGAGAGAGAGAGAGAGAGAGAGAGAGAGAGAGAGAGAGAGAGAGAGAGAGAGAGAGAGAGAGAGAGAGAGACCAAGCACTAAATCATTGTTTACTATGGAAACACATACAGTAGGTCTGATCCAATATTATGGTATCTATATTATCATATTACAAGAATAAGGATATTCGTATAAAATGAATAATCTGGCCTAAACATTACTTGCTCTGTGGTAGACAACATCTGTGGCCTACAATAAATTAGACTCATCTCTTAGTTTTAATAAAAAAAAAATTTAATTTTTTTTTTCAAAAATGCACGAATGTACAATTGAAGTCTAAGGGATGATCAGCACTGAAACTATTATAAAGGATATAATCACACTTTGGTTTTCAAAATGATAGTTGGGTCCAACTATAATTTGTTTTATTTCATCCACCTAAAACAGACTATAGATCAAATAATGTACATTTTTTACTACATAACTCATAAGTGATCTAACAAAAATACAAGCTGCGCATTTTTGTAAAGGCACAAACGTTTACTTTAAAACCATCCAGTATGATCAACCCAACAGACTTTCTTTGAAAGTCCACCAGTTTTACAAATGAACCCCTAACAGAATTACAGTATGCCTGAGATCATGAGGTCTCAACTTATGACGAAAACAAATGCAATGGTGGAAATATCCAACTTCAAAAAACTCTAATAATAGACCTGCAGGAGAAAAAGACAAAAGACAGAATGAAAAGACGGAAATGAAAACATCAAGCTGAAAAAAGTGAATAAACAAATAAATTGATTTCAAATAAATTTCCTGAAATTAACAACAACAGAGTTGCGAAGGAATAAAGAGTCAATCCATCATCGACTGATGTACCGCTGTCACGCTTCATTGAGTTCAAAATATTTCCTCTTCAGGAAAGCGATTTATCAAAAAGCAGACATCAACAAAAGTACAAAACAAATTAAGTCAAACATTTTCAGTCACATTCCACAAAGAGTGCATCAGGGTGAAGTGGAATTTAATTTGATTAAACTTCCTGTTATAATTGGCTCCCTTTCCAGGCTGCAAAAACACTGTCGACTGCCGTGCTGAAAACTCAATCAAGCCGCATTACATTTTTATCAGATAAAAATGTAATTGATTTGAAAGCAGACATGATGTATATTACAGTGGGAGCGCAGTGGAAAGCCTCCGTTGGGGGCGGCCTGTGGGGATCTCATTAACTCTATCTCTGAATTGCTGAACATAAATGAACTGACATTGAGGGATCGAGGACCCACTGTGACAACATCTGAAGTGTTTATCTCGACTTTAGAAACCAGACTATAGTCTCAAGCGCAAACGTGTAGCGTTGCAATGTGCATGCAGCCTCATTAAGCCTGTACACCTGTTTTAAACAAAAATAAGTTCCGGTTCACTTTTTTTATTACATTAAAATATTACAGTTGAGATCCAAACCCAGCTATGTTAAGGATGAATTTACTAGTAGATGTATTTTTAATGGTAAAAAGCCATTTATAAAGTAATTTATGAAAAAATATGAATGCTAACGCTAAATACCCTTTGTGAGTCAAAATTTCCATTTATATTGATGAATATAAATTCATCATCAAAGTGACCTGCACTGCATTCAGGGTAAAAATAATTGAGTTTGTTTGTTCCCTGGAAATTAAAACCATGACCATCATATACTCTGCCAGTTGAGCTACAAGGAACTACTTTAGTAAGTAAGTAAAGCAAAGTAAAGTTGATTTCTAAAGCGCTTTTCACAGATAAAATCACAAAGTGCTGTACATGAGAAAGGTAAAATCAAAACCTTATATAAACAACGTAAAAAAGAAAAAAAATTATATACAGTTCATATGTAAAATCAAAGTGACACTAGTTAAAACCCATCAACCAAAAGCTTTCTTAAATAAACAAGTCTTTAGCACAATTACTGCGCTACAGAGAGCCTTGAAGCTCATGCTGACCAGCTCAAATCTGGCTAGAGACATTCCTGCACTTGTCTATCAACAAAAGTGGCAAAAGGGCCAAAAAACAACTTATTTAAGCCTTCCACTTTATAAATCACGACTGCAGTGCTGCTTCGAGACTTTGCCGTCTCTCCTGCGGGAGCAACTCATTTCCTGTCTGATCCTGACCGCACTGTTCTCTGTCGTTAGTAACGAAGACCTGTCGCTAACGGCTAACGAAGCCTCGGCGGAGGATATAAAGACATAGTGAGTCAGGGGAGGAGAGCAGGCCGCACAAAGCCCGGAGGGATTTGCTCATCACTCTCTCTCTCTCTCTGGCTCTGCCTCATGTGGTTTGCAGTCCCATTGGCTTGCTAGGAGCTCCCAGTTTGATCCCAGACACTGAAGCGGCCCAGTGAAACGAGGACTCAATTAAAGCAAAATGAGGGCAGAGGGGGAGCAGCTATCTGGAAACAACAGGAAAAAATCCCTCCAGAGCTATGGCCTGAATACAGCATATGAGTAATGTGATCCATCACGTAGAGCTAAGAGCACACGGTGCTAATGCATTCTGAATAGCTGACAAGAGATCTTGATGTACGACGCAATAGCATTTCCATATAAAATCAAGGGAGGAAACTTAAAACAAATTAGATTTTATATTGTAGTCTGTCAGGGTGAAAGATGGGTCGCAATAAGAAAATATGCATAATAGTAATAAATATTTAGCAAAAAAACCCCAAAATATTTAGCCTTGTCGACTAACAGGGCATATATGGTGTTGAACTAAAGGCTTGTCAATTACATGACACAGATAAAAAATATTACATACTATAAAACTAAGAAAACAAACAAACTAAAAACTACCACGCTAGGGTATTTAATGCTATCTATGGATCCATGAAGAACCTTTAACATTCATGGAACCTTTCCGTTGCACAAAAGGTTCTTAAGATTAAAATGTTCTTTCCACTAAGAAAAAAATCTTTATTTTAAGAACTGTTCACTGAAAGGTTCTTTGGGGAACCAAAAATAGTTCTTCTATATGGCATCACTCTGAAAACCCCCTTTTGAAAAAAATATGGGCAGGGGGGAATCTCCTCAACCACCACCAATGTGCAGCATCCCCCAGATTATGCAACCGCAGCCATAGTGCGCCAGAACTCGCACCACACACCAGCATCAGTTTATGGGGATGATTAGGAGGCCATTTTGATGCATAGAGGCCAATGGGCAAATCTGGCCAAAGGACATCCTGGGATTTTTTATGACCCCAGAGAGTCAGGACCTCAGTTTAACATCTCATCCAAAGGATGGTGCTTTTTGGCAGTATAGTGTCCCCATCACTATACTGGGGCGACCCAAACAGACCACAGGGTGAGCGCTAGTGGTCGACTGATATATCGCCAAGGCCGATATATTGGCCGATATTTTGCATTTTTAAAATATCGGCAGATACGTTTTTCTGATTGGCCGATGTGTTGGAAGCGGAACTTTCATTTTGACGGTAGTCCAGACTTTTATTTTGACGGGCGGCGCTGAGAACACCAGCGGCCTGAGAAGAAAACAGCAGCGCCTGATCACAGCGCTCACTCACATTCTCCGTCTTCATTAGTTTACGATCTCTTTCAGTCATATCTAATACTTTGTTAGAGAGAACAGGTAAACAAAGAAAGTAAATGTTATGCGAAAAAGTAAAGCATTTGCTTTTATATTATATGTAAAAGAAAAGGCAAACAATCAGGCTAAAATACTTTCTCATTTAGGGTCAACATTCAGCAAATGCGCATCTACATCATTTAAATAAATCTCTGAATATCTACTAAACATTTAATTTCACAAATCTTGCAGATTTAATCGAATCCAGCTGTGATATCTCTGTATGATATCACTGTGTGTAAAATTAGCGTTATCTTGTCTTTATTTGAAAAAATATGATTACCAGTGCGCACGGAATTACCAGATTACTGAGTGCCATGTATGCCATATATTTTAAAACAATTACTTGATTTGTGAAACATATTGTATAGGATTGCAGATTCAAGAATTTACCATCTAAAGTATAAGCATGTTTATTTAAAAAGATGTGTTTTCTAATTTGTTTACAATTTATTAAATATTGATTAAAATAAATTTAAAGTAAATATACTGTATATAAAAAATATCGGCTTTATATCGCCACCCTGCTCTCTAAGATATAGGCATCGGCCATCAAAAAAACTAAATTGGTCGACCACTAGTGAGCGCCTCCTACTGGCCTCACTAACACCTCTTCCAGCAGCAACCTAGTTTTCCCAGTAGGTCTCCCATCCAGGTACTGTGGACAACCAGTCTTGGGGTACAGAGTGACATGGCTGCAGCACACATACTTTCATAATATATCATGAACTATTTCACAACGTTTCACAAACTGCTCTGGCCAAACACACTGACTTGTCTCAATTAAAAATGTATAAACCTCCCTTGAGAGGTTTACAAACAAACATAGCAAACCGAGTGTAATAAAAGACAGAACATGTGGAAAAGGAGAGCGAGAAAGGGGCAATTAATCAGGTTGTAAGTAGCATGGTAACTTGTTGGATGTCCATGTGCTATATAAAGATCTGGTACCACTGTAGAGTCAGCTGATTTTCCCCTGGCCTTGCAGAAAGCCAAACCCAGCAGCTGCCTAAGAGAAGACATCCACTCTGAGGTCAGAGCGATTTAACGGGCTGTTACATAGTAAAGAAGAGACAACAACTGCATTTCAGGTTCAGGTAGCAATGAAAATGTGCCCAATAATATATAAAAAAGTCAAAGTGCTGTTTAACAACAGATTTGTATATTGCAGTAACCAAGTACTTTGTTAATGGGATAGTGATGTCTGATTTGCGAACAAATTCATTAGTTTGAATCTGTTCTTTACAATTACTCAGTTTTCAATTAATCAAATGGTTCTCAAATTGATCCGAACAATTCGTTTATGATTCAGCCTTAATCTTCATCTGTTGTAAAATAAGAATTTTAATTAAAGAGGACCTATTCTGCTTTTCTACATTTTCAACATTCTTTAGTGTGTAATGTTGCTGTTTGGGCAAGAAAAAGGTCTGCAAAGTTACAAAGCACAAAGTCCACTACAAAGGGAGTTATTCTCTATATCAGTACGCACTGTTTCTGAGTTTGAGTTGCGTTAGTAGTGTGTCACCATGTCCAAGAGACGCTATTTTTTTTCCACCCCGGATCTAACACGCGGTTATGGTAAGGGGCGTGACATTTCAGTAATGCTCGAAGCGGTTGACCAATCACAACACACTGATTCAGCTGACCAATCAGAGCTTTTCAGAAGAAGCCACTTCATAGAGAGAGAAACTAAACAGAGCGTTACTGGCAGACTGGGAAAAGAGTTGCTGCAATAATAAAATAATTCATGAAGTAATTTACTAATGCTTTTATGACTGGGTACAAAACTGGCTGAACTGGATGTTGGAGAAGCAATAGCGGCAAGAGATGACTGCAGTATCTGCCAACAGCTGTTGTAGAACATCACTCGATCTAAATAATCTCCTCACAGATCAGACCTCTCACTTAACTGTGACAGTTTTGTGAGCATACCTCATATCGCTTTAGAAGATTGTTACTCAGTACATCTGACCAAAACCCAAAACGGAAACCTGAGAAAGTTCTTAAAGTGACTATGTGACAAACAATATGTTGAGACCAGGAACTGCGTGGAACAACTTTTGAAGAAAATGATTCAGAAACAGTTCTTTTAAATGATTGAGTGGCCAGTAAACAGAGGCTTATAGAGGTCTGAGGAGGCTAACAGGGTCATACTTCGAGAAACAGATTGAAGGGAGGATTGAAAGAGGTAAGTTCACAAGCTGAATAAAAGTGGGAACCAAAAGAAACAGGCTTGCCTCATTTAAAAGGTAAAAAAAAAAAAAGTTGTTATAAATGCCTCTGCACTTTATCTATAAACTGAAACTACAGCGAAAAACCTCAAGACCAAAAAGCAAGTGCGTAAAGCCTGTCATAAGACACACACACGGTCAATGGCTTAAAGTGTTCTGCACATTACACAAATTAAAATTAGATCTGTCTTTAACACTAATAAAAAGCCATATGAAAGTACTTTTAACCTCTTCCTGTTTTTCCCTTTCTTACTACACAAAGATGGGTCATACAGTAAATTTTATGATCTTGACATTCCTTTACTTTCAAGTATCATCTTCTAATTCTTGTGATGTACATTAAAAAATCCGGACAGTAACGGGTTTGTTCACGGCCCATTGATGTCTCAGACAGCAGTAAAAACAAAACGAGCGTGGAAATGCATTTAATGAATTTAGCCTCTTAATGAAAGATGTTCTTTGTGCCTTTCAAAATCATCTGACAGTAATACTGTGCTGAGACTTGAGAAATCATCCCAATGACCTCCAGCAAGAAAAGTATTTTAAGTGTTGAGAACAACCATCGACGTGACTGATATTGGTCAGCTGTGTTTTGGGGAACCACGGGGTCTTTCACCACGCGGGAGAAAATGGTTAAACACAATTACATGCCTCGCTCACCATCGCTTTCATTCCAACAGAACATACAGGAAATTCTGAAGCACTTAAGCTGTTCTTTTTATAGAATGTTTGTGTTTACCAAACACATTTAACCAAAAAGCAACCCATATTAAACCCAAAAGGGTTAAACCCACAATTGACAATTAAGCACTTATTTTAACATAGTAAACTTATGTTAAAACTGACACACACCTCTCTATATTAGGGGTGTAACGATACACGTATTCGTATTGAACCGTTCGGTACGAGGCTTTCGGTTCGGTTTTCGGTACGCATTTTTAAACAGAACGGTTCATTGGACCATTTTTCCTGCCGACCAAAATTTCTTTAGTTCAAATGTAGGCGCGTCTCGTGTGGCAAGCGCGCTCATAATGATATAAGAGACGCTGGCGTGACCACAACATTGCCCAACATCAAATGGCAAATGTAATGTAAGCGGAACGAAACTGAGCTACTCGTTATTGTGTGGTTGACGGACCGTTTGGACCAATGCAGCGCGCGCCGATCTTAATCAAGCAGTTACTACACAGCGAAATCCAGTAAAGAAAAAACTTGAATTCGCCACTGAAGTAATAACATCGCTGCGAGATCTAGTGAGAAACATTCATATTTCTCTGTTATTAACGGATAAACCAGGAAGAAACTTTGTGCCATGATTGAACAGTGTCCATATCAGCAACATTCACTATGGATTTACACTGTAGTAACACTACTAACTGTAACCATGCAAGTTTGGCAGGAATAGTAGGCTAAAATGCTTTCAAGTAACATTGTGTCGGTTTTATTTTGACATTATGAATTCAATTGCTGCCCTCAAATGTTAATCTGAACTAAAATAAACCTTGTTTATAACTACTACAATATTACATTTCATTTTGTCCAAGGAGCTGTTTTGTTTTATAAGCTCCTAAGAAAGTCAAGTATAGCTCCATCATTGCTCAAAGTAAAAAAATATCATACTTTGTGATGTTAGTTTTAATAAAAAAATATAATTAAAAAAATTAAATCAGGGAAATTTCTCTGGCATTTCTTTCTTTTTGCTGTATCGAAAACGTACCGAACCGTACCACACCGTGACACAAGTGTATCGTATCGAACCGAACCGTGAATTTTGTGAACCATTACACCCCTACTCTATATATATGGAAGTTTTGGTAAACAATTATGCTTTTAACCTGTGGCATAACACCGGGTTACAAAACTACCGTTTTTAATCATATTAAAATGATTAAAATGGCGGCAGTGGCTCATGTAGGTTGTCTACAAACCGGAAGGTTGGTGGTTCCATCCCCGGTTCCACCTGACCAAGTGTCGAGGTGTCCATGACTCAAATGAGCAAGACACCTAACCCCAGCTGCTCCCGACGAGCTGGATGGCGCCTTGTATGGCTGACGCCGCCGTCGGTGTATGAATGAGTGTATGAATGGGTGAATGCGAGGCAATATGTAAAGCGCTTTGGTGGCCATGGGTCTGTTGAAAGCGCTATATAAATGCAGTCCATTTACCATTTATAACTGAAAGTATATCAACTACAGATAAGATACCCATACCCACGGCTATTGCTCCTACATAACAGCTCATTTTTAACAGTTGTTTTGTCAATGGGTCATTATATTTCTTACAGACTTCTACTCCTAAATCAGATACTGATAAAGTAGCACAGTGAGTTTACATTTATTTGAATGCATTGAATAGTGAGAAAGTGATTGCTTGTGTGAATTAATCATATCTGTCAGTGCAGTTTCTCTTTACTAATAGTAAAGCTAGTTACTTCAAAAACAGAAATATATGCTTAAGCTATTTTGTTGATAAATCACTGGACAGCATTGACAGTACGTTTCTGCGCTCCTGAAGGTTTCTGTGTGTGCACGATCTGCATGTGATGTCTGTATGTGTATGCGTTACAATGCAGCAGCACATTAGTTTAGAACACAGATTAACTTACCTGTTCAATAAACTGTTTAAAATATGCATTCACCCAACCAATATTGAGTATCAAGATCGGCAACCTATGAGTGCACGGTGCATCTGTGCATCTCTGCATCACAATATGCATCTATTTGTCATTCTAACTGATGGAAACGGAGCGTAAAAGTGGACTTCAAAGATTTCTTATCCTGTGGCCCCCTCTATAGGACAGCATTAGTATTACAGCCAATGTAAATCTATGGGATTTTTTAGGAGCTTTGTGCGTAATTTATAAGAAAACTAAGTCTGATCAGTTAGAAAAGATATAGCACACTAAGTCTGAACAGTCTAAAGGCCTTGTGTCTGCGTGGCGGTCATGTTGTTAGTGTCAAAATCACATGATCAGCGGCTAGGTGATGTCAAGCTTAAAGCGTTATTGCAGAGCATTAAAGTTGAAAAGTCTCTGCAACCCCTATTAGAAACAAGAATATAAGTTCTTTCAAACTTTTTCATTTACATGAACCGGCTAAACTGTAAGACTGGAGAAACTAGAAGAACTGGAAGAGAGGGCTACTCTGAGAAAACAAAAGGAAATTAACATTTGAACTCTCTTGCTATATTACCATCTCCATTCGAGACACGATCACACTTGACTTGATCACCTCCCAATTTACACATCATTCCCTTCACCCATCCCTACCCGAATTAACCCAAAAATCTATATGGTTTCATATGAACAATTATCATACAGTATTATACATGTTTGGTATAATTTGAAATGTCTCAGTGCGACTGGTACAAAGGTCTCATTCCCACAGAAGTAAACCAAAAAGGTAATAAGGTGTGGAGAGTTTATAGATATCTTGTTAACTGCTGTGGGTGTGCCCCCATGTAAATCAAAGTCTGGGAGGGTGATTAATGCAAATTCCCACTGTGAACTCATGTTAACATTTGAAAAGAGGTATCTGCCTTGGTCTGTATTTAGGGAGATGCTGAAGAAGGCTTGTGGCGATTTGTACCTCAAATTAGCCAGTGATGCTGAGAGTGGCCAAGACTCTCAGCATCATGTATTTTCTAATGTCAGTTTCACATCTTTTCTCTTTATTCCAGAGCATTTTATGTTTTGTATTTATTATCTTTGAACTGATAATGAAATTGGCATGATACATTTACCTGACATAATAAATTGTTACATTTGATTTTATTCCGACTGACTCTGAAATTGTTTTCCCAAGTAGATTAAACGGATTCGTATGTTACCGCAAGTTTTGCGTCAGTTTTTTTCTCAGGTATATAGCAATTACCTCTGTTTGGTGACCGAAGCTGGCGAGCTTGTGATCGTGAGACCCACGTTAAACAAGGCGTGAGGACCTGAGCGACATAGCTTCCTAATATGAACGGGTAAAATATAAGTAAAGAGTTAAATGGAACAAATCAAATGTATTGCTAAACTATTATATAATTGACCAATAACCATATGGCAATCTAACCTAAATTCGAGGTTGATGTAAAATGGAGTCAGATAAAATCTTAAATGGAATTAAATTACTTTGCCACGCAGAGACCTTCACCCTTTCTATCGGATGCCGCCAAACAAATAAATTCACAAAATGTATCAAATGTAAAATGCGACATATGAATGTTTGATCAGTGTCTGAGTTTACACTCCAGGTATTTTTGATAGCTCTAAAAAGTGTGACAGTGTTCACGATGCATGGCAAGCAGAGGTGGCAATTTTACTCAGAACATTAAACCTTTTCACACCCTTGCAAACAAAGCCATAGGAAGTGGTTTGCACTGCGGTTCAGCCTTCTCCTTTGCAAAACTAAAAGAGCACTAATCAGCTGTATACACACCCGATCTGTGCGATGGAGCACCATTCTGTGGTTTTCAAGGTGCGTCTGTGTAGCAGAAATTAGTCAGATTGAGACCAACTGTGAGGGCTGACTTTAAACAGAGGTTTATCTCACCTGAAACTTGCAAGTTAGGCGTTATAAAGAAAGGAAATCTAAATCTGAATGTAGGTTGTGTTACCTCACAGATTCACACCTTCTCATGCCCTTTTTCTTGCTAAATGAGTGTGTTTTATGAGTGAATAACCTTTATGACTCTTATTCTGTGGTCTATCAGGGAAAAAACAGTCACACTTGCAAGCCGTTTCAGAAGTATTGGACAAATTCCTTGAATACGATTCAGTTCTGTGAACCTGGACGTCAACGGGAGACATCATGAGGGCCCTTTCACATGACATGCATTAATGTAGCCCAATACATTGAACTTTTTGGATTGAGGTGTATTTAAAAGTTCAAACTATTTCAACTTTGACCCCTCTCTGAACATTCAAAGTGCATGCAATAATACCCATATCATATATATATATATATATATATACACACATATACACACACACACATATTTTTTTTTTTCTTGCCAACATCCAAAGATTGTTTGCTATATGTTCCTTCAACTGCTTTTTTCCCCGGCAATATATTTTTTGGCTTTGTTCCTCCGTTCTAAGCTCAAATACATGTTTTCGTTGTGTACTTCCCGCTTTCTTCCTAGAAACCTTGCAAAATTGCCTTTCTGTGATGCCATCGATGTTGCTTTTCAGGTGGAAGTCAAAGCAGCGCGCTGAGCAAAGCATTGAAGCCCTGACGTGAGTCATGTGAAAAGGCCTTAATACAGATGCGGGACTGTTTTTTAAAATGTGGTAAACTGAACAGATTTCCTGCACTAAATTCATCCACTCAAATTGGGGTCGATCTATAATTGCCCCCCAACCTTAGGTAATAAATATATATCACTATATCGCTATATTGGACAGGTTTCCTTTCTAAAGCTGAAAAAAAAAAGGTCTTTGATCAGAGCTACACCAAACACGTACCAAAAGGCATGGCCGAGTGGGAGATTTTTGGCTATATTGATCTTTATTTTCGAGTTTATTGCAGTGAAGCAGCTTTGAAATAATCTGTATTGAATAAAGCCCTTTATAAATAAAGGTGACTTGACTATAGCGGAGGGCTAGCCGCACACTGACTGCAGCATCCTGATAAATGGATTCCATCAGCTGTGGAGCGAAAGCCAGAATTACAGGTTTTTGTAGCTGTTGTAGAAGAATAGGTGCTGTGGCTGAGGAGCACTGAAGCATGGTTGAGAAGAGCTAACGGGAGCTTCTTAAATAATTGCACCTTCCATTTCTCCTCCACCGTGGGCACGCATCAACTTGAAATTTTGTAATTATAGTAATTGTGAGCTCAACGAAGCAGCCCTCTAATACTCTCCTCACAGGAGTAAATACATGGTACGCCATTCCAAGTGGAGCCAGCCAAACACATCCTCGGCCAAAGCCACAATTTGAGAGCTCTATAGCTAATGGAGGAGCTAACAAGCACTAATGCCACATTGTCTGAAAGAGAAGAATTGTCACCCCTGCTAGAGCGGGTGCCTACTGCGATATTGAGTGTACTTGCGCACATGCCTGGTGTTCAAAATGACTGCTGCCATTTTGAGGCTGAAAGAATGTCAGCATGCAGGGATCAAAGAGGACGATTGCGATGAAATGTGAGGGAATTTGTGGAGTTGGGAGTACACGGAAAAATATCAGGCACCTAAGATGACACAAAATGGAAGACTTATTCTCACATGCACACGCCTAGGCAGTTGCAGAGCGGAGAGAATGAAAGATGGATCAGTTACAGTCGGTGAATGTTAATTACGGTGGCAATGCGATAACGCATTATTGGTTTCTTTCGCGAGAGCCGTGCAAATTTATGAGACTTGAGTTCTGAAACAATGAAGCGTGGCACAGCATGTCAGCTCTCTCCACTCACCTCTGTTTGTCAGAATGATGGGGCAAATTAATTTCCCTTCCATATTTCCTCCTGACTGTGTCAGAAATGAGGCCTTGACCAATGAGCCTGCACCTTCCCTCCCTCCATTTTATATTCAGGTTATGCTGTGAATCTTAGATTTAAAATGGAGGCGCAGAGATCTTTATCTGCATATGACATTACGGCAACCAAGAACAGAAATAACATGAATAGAGTCTAGGTATCTCGATCAAACATCTTTTTCTTCGATTTGGAGAAGTGAAGCCTGTGAATAAGAGAAGTGCAACTTTAAATTTAAAAATGCTTGTCTAAAAACAGCATACATTGCAGTATACATTTACACTTTACTGTCCCATGCATTTTCTTGAAAATACTGATCTTGCATTACACATTTTTGTCTACTCAAATTCCCTCAATGAAACCAGACAGACAGACAGACGGACAGACGGACAGACGGACAGACAGATAGACAGACAGACAGACAGACTTTTTGCACACAAAAAAACCCCAAGTGAATATATATGGAAAAAAATATTTTCAAACTTCATTCTGACCCTCTTCTGAGATGATACATTTTTAAGAGGCGGCTCCTTTAAGGTGTGTCTATAAATGGCCACTGTTATAATTGGCTAGCGTCATTGGATATCAACACCCCCTCGCTATAGCAAGAGCATATGTTTTGAAAACAGTATCCATATAAAACTGTCATTTACAGAAAAGCATTATAATCATTTACTTACGGTTTGCAATGGAGCTGATGTCAGATCCAATACAGTTGGATGCTTCATCTTTTAACAAAAGCTTATTTGCGAACTCTCCATTACACAAGTGCCTTGTTTACAATCAATCTGCAGTAAAATGCTTCGAACAAGCAATCATCTGACGTGATCCGGGGCGGCATTAAAAAGCAAATGTTTCTGACGCTGGGATGTGGGATCCTTCTTAAGTCTGTACAGAGACACAAACGAGCCGTTTAAACAGGACACGTCAAAGCGAACATTCCTTTATTCTTCTTTGTCTGTGTTGTCAGCAGACTCAAGTGTGAAGTACCTCAGAAATTGAACAGGCATTTGTACTGTATTCAGTGTAGACAGCGTCAGTGATTATAAGGGCTTCCATTAGCTTTTGATGTGATGCAATGCTTGCATCCGCTGTAGGCTAGTTTCAGGAGTTAAGCGACTGAACGCCAATGGGCGGGGCCTATAATGCAATGATGTATAACTATTAATTGATGTCTTGCTCTGGAATCAGTCATATGCAAATATATCTACCCGTGTGACATCACAGATCCCACAATATTCAAACAAGCCTTTTTTGGAGCTTGTTTAAATAAATGGTTTGTTTATAAATGAGGAGGACGTTTTAAGCTATGAAACTTGCAGGATGTTTTAATGGTACAAAGACCAATTGTATGTCAAAAGATCAAGGAAAATGTGATTTCTCATGCCATGGCCCCTTTAAATGTTCCAGTCATTCACTAGGAGTGAAAGTAAGAGCTGAAAAGATTTCTCAAATGTCACAGTAAAAGTGGCCAGCACTGAGCTGGGCCATAGATCTAGGTTAATGGATGAGGGAAAAGTGCTAAGCGCTAATACAAGAGATGCTTAAGACAATCCATGCCTCAAGATCTAGCCAAATCCCAAACCAGGACTTCAAAGCGTAAGTCCTGACCCTGACAAATGCAGTTGATCTACAAACACACTCTGAAGGTTTTAACTCTGTTTAGACAACTATCTCCCTGGCCGCACCCTTAATCTTTCTCTACAGAAACATACAACAGCTATTATGAGATGAACTGGGTGCCATGGAATGTTACAACAGACAGACTGCCTAGAAAACTTGAGACTGGTCCATTGCCTTTATTAATATATCTGACTGTTTGAACTGCTTCAAAAGCTCAACAGACCATATGTTGGAAGCCTAGAGCTGAGATGGACTATAATCCAACTAATTCAGACTACATTTCTGGAACGGTCTATTCCGGCACACATTTCTTGAGACATATTTGTATAGAAATAAATAGGCAAGCATTATTACAATCGGCTAGCAACATCAACAGAATGAAGGCTGTACTTAATGAACTTCACAGAGGGAATGCAAAAGAACTGAAGCCTAGAGCCAAAAGGCTAAACCCATAAATCTGTCTTCCAGGAAAGATCTGCCAGAACGCTCATCCAAAACAGATAAGATTCACAAGGGATGGTATGAAGGCAGATCGCATCAGACTGTGGGAGCAGGAACTGTTCAAACTCAGCTCATATGTCAATAAAAACAGGTGTCAACCAGATTAGCTAAAATGCTAAGGGCTTGGCTAATCCTAGAAGAGATCAAGGAAAGATCAGTCATCACTAGCATGCTCATGCTGCGAATGCTGACATAACCAAGCATCTACTCTGTGTTTTTTTTGTTTGTGTGAGTCAAAACTGGGGCAGATTGAATTGTTATGACACATTATGACAAATACAAAGTTTTAAAAAAAGTCAACATGCTGCAACATAAATTAACATAACAATGAAGTACAAACATATATTTTTTAGTATCCAATACAATGAGTGGCATATTTACAGAAATAGTTCACACCAAAGTTAAAGTTCTGTCAACATTTCCTTACCCACATCATTCCCAAACCTGCATGACCATCATATATAGACCAAGTGTCATACTGTATATTAGCCTAGGCTGACAAACAAGCCTAATGTAAATCACATAAACATTAGCATCAACTCCAGGTCTCTGTGAGCAGTAGAATATGAGGATCAATCTTAAGGCGATTCAACGATCAGTGCAAGTGGGTTTGCTAACATGAGTATCAGACTTAGTGTCAGACCAAATATATCATAATCTGTTTAGTCCTGAAATAATTTTAAAGTGCATTCTTTCCCAACTTGAACATTTTTCAAGATAAAGATCATTTACACATCTGGTAAAATCTTCCCCAAAAAAATCCACTCCAGAACCATCTCTACCATTCATACTAACCCACATCCAAATGCTACTCTAGTATTCCTTGTCTGGAAAAATGGTAATAGTGTAATCTTATAAATATTCATACAAGAATACCCACTGATAACTCCGCTTCTGTGAACTAAATCTGGGGCTCAATATCAGATCACTCTCATCCAGGGCAACTCTTGCAAATGAAATTATTACATTTTAATATTCTCTGCCTGAGTCTAACATGACTCAAACAAAATTAATTTCCCACACATCAAAGTACAAACAATCTTGAGTAAGTGAATGAGTAAGTGAACTACTTATAATACTACATTTACATTTATGCAATTTGAACATTTTGTTATCCAAAGCGTCTTCCAGTACATTCAAGGTACTGCATGCATTTGAACAGGTCGGTATGTTCCCTAGTATTCAAATCCATGACCTTGGTGTCACTAGTGCCATGCTCTAAAAACCAGTTGAGATACTGAACTTGAGATACTGAAATACACAATGGGAATTTTCCTTGACACTGTCATCTAAAACCCTGTAAAACCACTTTATGTGAATCTCTATGGACCTGTGTCAGGATAGACATGACATTTCATTTTTTCATTAATGAAAATGAGACCACGAGGAATAGTTGAACAATCTGTTCAGTGGGTTGTAATGTAGTGTACCTTGATGCTAATCACTTAGCTGACGCATAACTGGAAATCCGACTTTGTCAAATATCTCTAGAATTCAATCTATGCTCACGTTCGCAAAACTTCAAAAACATACTAATGAACATAGTGGCAGTAAATACCAATAAGTATTCTTTTTCACACAAATTATAATTTCGGGGAGAGATTATTGATTAATAAAGCCTTAATTGTGTGAAGTTTCTTGCACAGTACTATTTATGACTGTTAAACTAATGCAATTTTGAGATTTGCCAGGTTCAGGTTCCAGGTACCAGGTTCATATATGTGGCTTTTCTGAAATAGCAAACTTGTAAAATACTAAACTTGATCTGTAGAAGAAAGTTAAATGGAATGGTTTGCAGCAGCAAATGTTTTTATTTTCTCTCACGTTTGCTTTCCGTGTCCGCTTAGCGTGTCACATTGGCATTTTAATACCGAAACTAAAAGGTATAGGGATATGTTCACAATCTGATTGGTCGGCTTTTAGCCTATTATTTTTATTTTGTAACAGAACTTACCGAACATTCAAAACAACGCTGTGTGCTGGGATAAATGCATTCGTCGCATGTGCGTAGCCTACATATGATGGTATTTTGACCAACTGAGACTTCGTGATTAGCTTATAAAAACACACACACAAACGAAGATCTGCTGCGTGGAGAAGCGGTTCTGATGTCTGTACCGAACTGTGATGGGCAAACTTGCAGCTATGACGAAAAAAAACAAACAAACAAAAAAAACAAGTATGCTTGAGCATTCTGTCATTTTTAGGGTCACATCTTGTGATATCAGATCCTGTTTTTGGTTTTTTACATGTCTTTGGTCCGTGTTGTCTTCGTATTTAATGCGTTGTGAATATCAATACAGTGTTTTTAGAGAATGTACAAAACATTTTTTGAAGGGGGGAGGGGACTGGGAAAAAAACACAATTATAAAGCTTCATTTCTTTAGAGAACCATAAAGTTCTCTCCCTGTAGAGCGTCTGAGCGCAAATCAATTTCTTTCAGTCGATTACAAGCACTGAGGTTCTAACCTTCATTTGTGAGTCTAATACTCCGACAGTTATGTAGAACACATACCAATTAAGCAATTCTGCTCAAATAAGAGGGCTGTGAACTGACGTGATTATGGAGGCCAAGCCCCAGGGGACTCTGGGTTATCGGCTCAGGAGCAGAAAAGTGAGCAAGAGAGAAAGAGAGAGAGCAAGGGGAGCATGAACAGGGAATAAGAAGAGAGGGAGGAGGAGAGGAAAAGTCATTTATTAAGTCTAATACTGTGCGAAACGTTCCCGTGGTAATGAGAAGGGCAGATTGTGGTAATGTTGGGAGCTGAGCAGAAAAGGTCAATCTATATCTGTTTCTGCCCACAGGAGCCATGTTGATGAGCAAAACGTGCATGCTTACCCATAACATCCCTCAGACTTTCAATTAGAAAAAGATTTAGGGTCTACCTGTTTGCTTCCATGTGCTTGAATCCACCTTTTTTTTAACATAAGAGCAGATGCAGCTATTTTTAACCTGCAAGGCTTCTGTCAATAAACCTCTCTAGGTATTTTACACTTCAGTTCCATGGCGCAATCAGAAATTTACATTTGTAGTTTTTGCAGTTTTTATACAGCATATGCTATCATAAAGAACAACAACATACTTGCATAAACCCCTGCATGAAATATGCACACTTCAGCTGCATTTTTATCTAGTAAGCAGAATCTACATTGCAATTCAAAACACTAGAAGCCCAAATGCATATGAGAGAATGTCAAGACAATGACTTTTTTTTTTGTCAAATAAATTGCCGAAGCACCAAAAAAAAAACCAGCACACGGGGTGAATGCTACTCCTACCTTTCTTTCAATCTCAGTCTACATGTACAAAGACAGAAAAGTAATTCCTGATAGTGCACGACAAAATGCGAAATGTAAACCTTGGGCTAGCTATGTGTTTCTATGGCAACATTGCCAATGCTACGGCAATCCAAGCATTGTAGTGTCCTTGTAGGTGGGATGCCAGCAGTGTTGCTCATAGAGATCTGCTAAGCTCTGCTGTCCTTATGTTAACATTTATAAACAATCAAAAATAGATGGAAACAACGGTGGCCGAGAGACCTCAACGCGCAGCAACTGAAGAAAACACATGCAAATAGAAAAAACACTAGCAAATTAAGAAAACATCATCAGTTTGACATGTGCTGCAAATAATCACAACGCAACCAAATACAGAACCACGCTGCAAATAAAGAAAACGCATGCAAATAGTATATGCAAAACTGTCACACAGATTGGCTACAATGCATAGCAACTGCAGTGAAGAAATAAAAATACACACACACACATATACATACATACATACACACATACATACATACATATACAATACATGCTTTAGGTTTTAACGGTATTACTACTCTTACCGATACCGCTTATCGATCCGGTACTTTAACGGTATTCTTATCGGTTCTTTTTGTTATATACAAAAAAAGGGAAAAATATTTAGAACATAAATAATATTGCTTTATATTTTGAAATGTAAAATATATATTAATAGCAAAATAAAAAGCAATGCTTTAACAAAACAAAAAAAACATGTTATGCAGAAGAGTGCAGGGTTTTGTGTTTTATCTACAGAAGACATAGGACACCAAAAACAAAGTACAAACGCATGGTCAAACAAAAAAAGTATACAATTAAACAAATACACAATTTATATACCCAGTGCTTTAATTTCAGTAATGTCGACGTTACTGTGCAGGTGGGCTAAAAACACATCTAATAAAGTAATCAAATGTAAAATAACACTGCATAGTTTATCATAGAAGCCAAAATTGTTCCTTCAAGAGTTGCAACTGGTTTTCTCTTTGCATTTTGTTGTTTGATTCACATTAATGGGGCAATCGCATAGTCTGTAAAAAATAGGGCAATCCGTCAGCACGTTTATTAGACTTTTCTCCCAACTATTTACGCCCATTTAAGACATACACTGTATTTAAGTGAATAAACTGTTTAAGTGAATCTCCAAGACAGTAAATTTTACACATTTTTGTGTATACTTGATTGTTTAGACGCGCACAGGAAGCCCAAAGTGTAACGTTACGTTGCTTGTCTCGTTGCGGTGTGTTTCGGTGCGCGCGCCGCCTTTGGAACAGCGTCTATTGGGTCTATTTTGGTGCTTTTAATATCTTTCTATTATCAAATGCGTCCCTGCAGTTTAGCAACAGTAGAGACTGCCTTTTACAACAATCACAGATCGTGCTGATTCTGACGTTACGTTTGAGTTTTAAGGAGAAATGATAGCGCACCGCTGTGAAGGAAAGAAAGTTGCGCTAGACAGAATGCGGCTTTAGTTTTTTATGGTTTTACCTCAAATATCTTATTTTTTATAATCATTGGAAGCCAAAATCCAAATCTAAAATAACATTTGTTTAATATCAATGAGCTAAATGACCTCATCGTCTCTCATTAAGCGGCTGTTTTGTTGTGCGCGCCGTGGCTCCGTAGCTCTCTCTCTTTAGCAAAAATGCATCACAGCCAAATGGTTCAATATTATTATATAGAAGCGGCTGGTGAGATTAAATTAGCAAGATAATGCATGTATAGTAATAATAAAAAGCACGTGTACTTTCTTAATTTCTCCAGTACCGACAGCAGAACCGATAACGTCCGAGCGATTTTAATCAAACTCACTTAAATCTTTATCAATTTCAACTTATAACTTATGCTATTTTGAACCTCAAGTAAATCTATGTTGATTTAAGAATGTTTATATATTTGTACTGAAAAGCAAGACAAAAATACAGAGGAATCACTTTTTGCAGTGCATGCAGTGCAGCCTTAATGTACTGAGTCCTATTTCCTCTTGGCTAGTTTAACTTTTGTTCTCATTTGTCATTTATATCCATGTGTCTGCCATATGAAGCCAAACTTGTAAAGCCTAGAATGTCCCCCATCAAACACCGATACATTTTAAAATGCTGCTCGTAAAATTTGGGATAATGATCACGTTGTAAAATTTTACTAGTGATGTAATGTGAAGAACATTCCATTTTCGCTATGCCTACATCAGAGGAACTGATTTCTGCTCCTGGACATCTATATTCCAGTTATTCACAGTTTTCTTCTAGCTCAAGTCAAACTCTCCTAAATCGGCAAATCAAGAGTCACATTGCATTCAGAAGTTCCAAAAGTAGGAGCTTTGAAGGTTTAAAGGGTGTAGTGGTTGAAAATATTGGTCATTTTAAACATACTTTGAAGCCAACTTACCAATCCATTTTAGTTCGCAACGTTCATTTCCAATGGACTTTTAAATACTGAGAAAACATTTCTTTTGAGAAATACATTTTGAGGATTGTTTGTAATGGTCCCTTATGCAGGCATCATTAATAACGCTTGGACGGGACTGTTCAGAATGAAATAATAGCATACTACTTACTGAATACTGAAATATGTAGTGTATACTACCTAGTGCCCACTGTTGAAACAGTTAGCATTATGCAACCAACAGTGGTGTGCTACATTGTCACATGACCTTATGTTGTGACTGGTGTCCAATTTATATCTTAATACAAAATTGTATTAAGTTTTTTGTAAAATAATCTTCACTTTTGGCAAACAAATGCGTCTAATGTGACATTGGAAATAGAAAGAACATTTAAATGAAATGCATTCGAGGATACTATATGCTATGTTATTTACAGCATATTTTGGTATCCATGTATTTTAATAAGAAAATTCAAATACTGTATATATACTAGTTAATCTAAAAGAATAGTATGCTATTCTGAACATAGCCAAGTTCTTTGGGATTACTTGAACATTACTACCATGTCTGTTTAAATAAACTAAAGAGCAGAAGTGAGCACGCTTGACCGAGACGTCGATGAGGTCACATGTATCTCCCAGCGCCTTAGAAGAGATGCACATTATCTTATATGGATTCATAACCACCTCCATCCAAGAATCTCTAAAAACAAGTGCGGAAGGTGGAGAATGTAAGACGATGGTGGGATATTAAAAGCAAATAACAGAAGTCAAGGGAGAGTGAAAAACAAAGCAGAGCACTAATTAGCCAATTAACGAGCAATTAAACTCCTGGAGCCTAATGGCCTGTTGTCTGGTTCATTAATGGAACCCGTTAGACTGACAACCCAGTTGCAGTAAAGGCTGTACAGCAAGAGACAGGGAATGAGAGCGGTACACAAAGAGACAAAGGCTATGTTCAGGATGGAATACTAGAATATACAGTACTACTAAATACTAGGCCGTGTACACCTTTTACATTAAATACACTACCACAGAAAAGCATGTGGTCGATATTTGTTTTAAATAAATAAAAATATGTTTTTTAACAGTACTATTATGATTTTTTTTTTTTACAATTTAAAAAAATTGCTTACTACTTTTTATGATGATATTTTACAATGTAATTCATTCATGTGATGGCAAAGTCGAATTTTCAGCATCATTACTCCAGTATATAAATATAAACGTAAATGCAACCCCACTAAGGGAAAAAGAAATTACATCACAGTATCGATTGATTTGAACCTGCAGGTCATCTCACCAATGCATGATGGGAAAATTAAAAACCCACTGTTAATGAATCACACTCCATGTATTAATTCCATTCCTATTTACATTATTCTTTTACTTTACATACTTTTTGGTTTATTAAATACACTTTGCAGGGCTTCCAAAAACAGTAAATAGGGAAGGAACGCAAACACAGTCCATTAAAAGAGCACATCAGTCCCTAATTAAAGATAGCATATTGCGCTAATACATGCTAATGGAATGTGAGCTAATATTTGATGGTTCCACACTGTCAGGGTCTGTATTTATTAGCCGTAGACGAGTGAAATATCTCTTCAGGAAAATGCAAGCGAGGCAAGAAAACAAGAACTTGCAGGTTTTTGCAATCCGTAGAAATGAGCTATGCTTAAAAATGCATTTTCAACTTCCAGCTTTATTAGCTTTTGACTAATTTCCTTGCCTAATTATATCCTCTTTGAGGAAAATTTCAGAGCTATTAATAATGTACTTGGAGTAATTAGCAACATAAATATTTATAATGAACTAGATTAGCCATGCACTGGTGTGTGTGTGTGTGTGTGTGTGTGTACAGCCATAAGAATTAAAGGAGCTCCATTTAAGCTATTCAACAATTACACTATGTGTTTTGTTTTGGAGTACAAAAAGTAACAAAACGTACTTTAGTATTACCATGTTTTTGGATATGGCACATATTTTGGTATTTGGTATATTTTTGTAAAGGTAGTCATTCTGTACCATGGTATATCCCTTAAAAAAGTACCATGGTATAATCATGTATCAGATGCCAAATAGACCTACAATAGTGAAATTCCCCAATACTGATATTTGTGCGCCATGGTATTTACATCACTAAAACTACCATGATATTTTGGATGATTGGTGGCAGGTAAACAACAGGGTAAATTATTTTTCATACCATGGTATATTTAAAAAAAACCATAGTCTATGGTACACCCCTTAAAACAGTAGTGGTGGTACCATGGTACAGTCATGGCATCAGATAGTAATACAGTATTATGGTAATTTGAAATATATCACGTACTAAAGGTACCATGGTATTTTGAAGATGTAACAGTACTACCATAGTGTTCATGGATGAGTACATAGAGTATCACGTAAATACCGTGGTACATGAATTTCAGTGTCATTGTATATTCCAAAGAACCATAGTTTTATCTGATTATCCTGTTTATTTATTTGTAAGAAATTGTATTTTATAGTACCATGAAACTGTGGTGTGAAATCAATTTAATATTTCTATAAGAATTATAAACGATATACAACGTCTTCCAAGAAACAAACAAACAAGTCGCAATTTAGTCATTCTCTCTTGAAAAGATTTACAACTGTGCCGTGCCATACACAAAGTTTCTAGATAGTTAATTTGCGGTAAATCATAACTACACCTGTGTGGTCACAGTTAGCGCCAGTGGTGATTTTATCTGACAAAATCTCATCAGTCATTAGCATTAAGCTCCGTCCCTGTGCTGAGAGGCTACAGACCTCCGACTGAACTGAGCCAGATGGAGGGCCCATTAAGAATTAATTGACTTGTCAAGCGGTCAGACCGTTCTGTGGTGGAGACAGAAATAATTGCAGATGGGAAGTGAAAAGGGCTGTGACGCCCAGCGGGCGGCCGTGGTCTCACACAGAGCACGTCTTCTACGTGTTCAGCCGAACATGCCTCCTGGCCCGTCTGTCTCGCCCTTCTCTCGTTCACTCTCTCTGACCAGTGCTAATTACAACGCCCTCGGAATGTGCTACACTAAAAGGTCAATGGAAGTGGCAAGCCGACATTAAATATCAAAGTAATCTCCTTCTTAACCGACACGCACAGCGAGGGAGGGCCGTTACTGCTGTCGAGCCGTGTTAATCTGTTCAAGTCTGAGGTTATCTAGAGTCACGCGGATGATGTTTACTTTGAAGACGCCACCAAAGGGAACAATGGCAAAATCTCCAAAAACTCCAAAAACATCGCTCTGAGAGTAATAAAGACTGAAGACGATCCATTGCATTGAATGGTATTGAATTGATCACACAAAAGAACGGTCATATTTTCATAATGTTGGTAACGTCAAAAGAACAACTGTCTTCATCATTGATCAATTAAAAAATTCTTAAAGGGTCATTCCACCTCTGGAAAGATGAATGTGTATTTAAAATGGGTAATTTATGTAGAAGAAATGTGAAATTATTTTTGAATTTGGAGCTTTCTAGACTGCGAAAAGCCAGAAAATGTATTTTTGGATTATGTGGATGAAAGACAACAACTCCCAGAATGCACTTGCTTCGCTGCCCTAGGGGGCCACGCCTACCGGTAACAGCGCAGTAGTTCAACAAGTCTAATTCTAGTGAGTCTCCGTGATGAGTCTGCCCGAAAATGTGTTTCGAGATCGCCCAAAATGCCTGGGATTCGGCTATTGCGTTATACAGTCGCCATACATCATGTTTACTGTGGCGAGCAGGACGAGTGAGGGCCGTGTGGAGAACGACGCGAGGCCGGTGGCGTGATCACCGATGAGCGACACATGAGACGCAAGTTACAGGTCTCGTATCTCTCACGGAGGAGCGGGAATTTTCTTAGCGGGAATTTTCTTAGCAATGTTAAAACGCACATCAACCGATCACTTTTTTAGCGTTCATGTAAACACTACATTCAGATTCACCAATCATAATGAATTCAGTTTGATTGAAACAAAAGCTGCACATGTAAACAAAGCATGGCGACTGCAGAAAGCAAAAGCTGAATCCCGAACATCGACGGCCGGACATGTCCGGGAAAAATAGGACCTTATAAAGTTACTACCCGGCTTTCTCCACAGAACAGGAACCTGCTAGCTTAGCTTCCAAAAAAGATGGCTGACACTATGTGTAATCCCAATTCTCCATAATGCATCCGTCTGCGTATTCAGTACCTTCGTCCATATTTTCAAAAAGTTTCTGCCGGTGAAATCAAACGCACTGGCACTGATCTGTGATAGGTCTGTTAGCGCATTAGGTCCAACCCCCTATGGGCGGGTTTGAAAGGGTGGGGACTAGTGCTTGTAGTCTTTACAGAAATCCCCCCCTCTTACACCTCCTCCTACAATGATGTAAAATGACGATTTTTGAGTCGTTGTAGGAGGAAGTGAAAAAGGTAAATAGCAGATTTCTCTCGTCTCAGGGGAAAATGAGAGAGTGTTGCACGACCATTCAATAGTATAACTGGGTTTCTAACAACGAAAAGTTTAATGCAAATGGGTGGAGTGTCCCTTTAAATCTCAAATTCCCTGTTATTTGATGGGTTCTGAACTATACAAATGAAATAATACCTTGGAAAATAACCGTCTACACTGCCTTTGATTCATGCAGACCAGATTGAAGACTTATTAAACAAGAAGAATTTGATCAAAAACAAAAGAACTTTTGTCTAAAAGAGCACAAAAAAGTTCTGGGACTTTAAGGCAAATACGAACCTGTGGAAATATAAATATAAAGGGCTGTTGCGTAACTTGCATGTTTGGATGTGTCTAAAAAGACTTTCATAAATGTGTAACATTTTGCAACCCTGAAAGATAGATCGGGATCTTTCACAACTGTATTTACTGATCAAACAAAGAGAAAAATGTGCTAAAGTAACTCACGAGAACCTACCACTAAACACAACCCTTACAGAAAACTTACTGCATTAAAAACAAACATATAAACTAATTAATCAATAGTATGATTTATAAGCATTTTTTTTTCTCATGGGAACCAAAACATGTGCCCATAAGATCAAAAATCTATGATATTATTATCCCACTTTGTAGGAAATACCTGAACCACACACACACACTCAAAAGTTTGGGGTCAGTAAACTCAGTTCAGTTCATGAAGTCTTATCATGACTTTTTAAACCAGACCTCTTCAGAATCTCACCTACAGCTTCTGTCAACTTCCCATTCAAAGTTACTGTATGTTCCAATTAATAGACTTGTTGACTGTTGAGAAGGAAAACGCATGTGTATCAGTATATTGTATCTGTGCATTTGCTCTCAAAGTGACAGCAGCCTAATATTCCTGCTGCTGTATGCGCTTTTAATTTTAATCTTAATCAAACAACAAAAGACAAAGAAAAATCACTCACTGCTCTTGACTGAATAACTTTTGTAACTTTAAAAAGGATTTTAGATGTTTCATGGCTGGTAAAAAAAACCCAGTAAATTCTTACACAATGGCAGCTAAGACGGCATCGATGCATTGAAGGTAATCGCACATTTAAAGTCTCAATTGCAAAATCTTCCCAGTCCACTGAAACATTCACTTCCTAAATAGTCTCACAATGTACCGTGAAAACGAGGGAGCATCGATGCTCACTAATGTGATTAACTAAACGGAAGTTCTGAAGCACGAAACATAATTCAAGTGAGCCGACTCACTACACATAATGACATGAAATGTGATTTTAAAAAATACAAATCATTATTTAATTATGTTTCAGGATTAACATACATCGCTAGACAGGTAATTAACAATCTAGCTAACAATTATTTATTTCCCAAAAAATACAATTAAAAGTACTTATCAAGTATTTGTATATTTGTAAAAGTATTTATCAAAACGTACTTTAAATAACATATAAAATGATGTCAAAGATATCTGCTGTTGATCATAAATACCAGTAGTGATGTTGTACAATGAGGATGTTGTCGTGTTGCATGAAATAGAGTCAATAGTGTCCTAATGTGTAGTGAGCAATCTTCCTTACTGTCCTTACCAGTGCATGAATCCATGTACACGATACACTGATTCACGACCAAGGAAGCTAGAGACTCTAGGGACCCACTTAGTTCAGTTCATAAAGCTCTCAACCAAATGAGCTGATGATCTGACTCAGGCGTGTTTAATAAGAGAGACATAAAAAAAAAAACATGCAGAGCAGTGGGTCCCTATGACCAGGATTGGAAACCACTGCTCTACAAACAAGGAAACAAGTTTATAGATTAGCTAAACAGGTCTAGATAAATAGGGCGTTGAAAAAGTGTTTGGTTTTTTAATCTATAGAATCTATAATAGTGATGAACACAAATCAATGAGAGAGTGCAATAATATCCATGCTTTGCTAAGCACACTGTAATGTCTACTTCTGTGATCTAAGGTACTAGGTTTTGCAAATCAATGTTTTCATACAAGACCGCTTATTATGACAAAATGAAATAAGTGTGAAATTGCAGTGACCAAAAAAGGAAAAACAAGAAACGATAACCTTATTTCATCCTTTTCTCCTAACACTAGCCCCCGTAGATGCTGTTATTGCTTTTCCCCCAAATGATTGGCAAAATGTTAAGATTTGCATTACAATCTGGCAACCCTCTCCTTCTAAAGCGATAACAACCTGCCCCCCCCAGCACCGACTCTCATTCAACAGCCAGCTCTGTTTTGTAGAGCTGCAAGGCCCTGCAACAATGTAATTGCGGTTTCCCTCTCCATCATTATGGGGGAAGCTTTTGGCGGCCTGTTTACAAGCTAAATAAATAGCTACACAAAACATCTGGAGCTACAGAAGAGGCCTTGAGTGGGCTCTTCACAGAACCTCAAGAGCGTACGCAAAGAAGCAGCGAGAAAGAGCTCTGGGTCTTGAGGGTTAACCCTTTGAGACAGCATAAAAAAAACAAGACACCACCAAAACCACTTCAATTATCTTAAAGGGGGGGGGGGGGGGGGGGGGGGGGGTTGGGAAGAAAAGAGGATTAGGGCACTGGAGTTGCACGAGTTTGCTTGAGAAATATTAGCGGAGGGTCATACATTTCTGGCTACCATTTTTTAAAGTCTTTTATTATTTTTTCCTGCTATTCATGAGAAAATAAATACTGATTTTCACTTGCCACATACACTCCCGGGCAATAAATAAATAAATGGGCCAAGCCAAAAATGGCAAAACATTCAGGTGTTTTTGAATGGTCTTCACCATTTTAATCACAAATCAGCGGTCAGGAAAATATCAAGAATTGCACAAATACTGTAGATAAAGTAACTTAGCATGGAATAGCCTTCCCCAACTTGCAGACAGTTTTTGACAGGAAGAAGAGTCAGTGTTGTTCCATTTAAATGTTGGCTTCGAGCAGTTTATGAGTAGTTGAAAAATGTCTTACAGTTTGAGTTTAATGTGAGACCAAATATTCACTATAGGGTTCAAATCTGTGCTCTGACCAGATCAAAACATGAGCCTGATGGACTTGTTCTCAAGCCACTTTTTGGTTGTCTTTGTCAATTTTGGCAGGAGCATTGTCTTGTTGAAAAATAACATCTGATCATTCCTCTTTAGATAACAACTTTTCATGGGAAGAAAGCTAGCAATATTCTCCTGATCTCCAAAGCATTAAATGTCTTTTCACAGTGAAGTAGCTCATCAATACCAGCAGCTTAAAACGCTTCCCACACAGTGACACTCTTCCTCCATTCTTCACTGTGGTAGAGATGCATGTATTATTATATTTATCAGATGCTTTCTTTTGAAGACACTGCTTTGGAGCATAACCATGCAACTCGTGTTTCATTATGATTCATCACTCGACACACTACTTTCCATATTCTGCCAAAAACTTTATTCAGTCTTTGATGATTTTCTGAGACAGCAATGGCTTTTTAAGTAGTGCATTTGCTTAAACTTTGCTAATTTCCTGACCAATAATTTGCGATTAAGCCAATTAAAAACATTTTTTTGTACATAAAAAAAATAAAATAAAAAATAGCTCCATCATGCTGTGCTACTGTATGGAAAACTGTCAAGAAACCGTGTGACTAAACATTACAGACCTGATAAGAGGTGGAGGTGGACCTTTTCAATAAAGCTGAAAGAATGTCAATAAAAGGGAGCTAGCGTCATGTTACAAGAAATTCTCAGCAAAGAAGCCATAAAAATGGACGCAAAGTCACATATACAATAACGTTCAAAAGTTCGGCGTCTGCAAATCTTTTTTTTTATGTTTATGAAATAAGTCTTTTATGGTTGATCTTTTATGGTGGCTGCAAATCTTTTTTTTTATGTTTATGAAATAAGTCTTTTATGCTCATAATGCTACATTTATTTGATCAAAAACACTAATAATATTCCACAATATCACTGTTTTTACTATTTAAAAAATAACTTAAAATTAACATGCAAATGGCACAAGTGTGTGCAGCAATTTGTTCCCTCAAAGCAAAAGTTCCCTTTTTCTCCTTACAGTATGTTATATTTAATAATGTCATTATCACTTGTGGCTTTAACACAGTCTTGTAAAATAAACATTATGTTCAACATCTTATGGTTGATTATTTGAATATCTGTTAACCTCCTGAAAGTTCAAATAAATTCAAATATTTATATTCCCCAAAGTGTCAGGCCTTCATCCTACACCATACAAACAATATAGATACAATTACAGCTACCAAGATCGTTACTAAATACACCAACATCCCTTTTATTTTAAACTTACACTTACTGCCTACGTTCCTAACCAAATCATACTGCAGCATAGCCTGGTTAAAACCAGACCATTCTCAGTTGTAACTGAGTTATGGTCTGGCAAAGCGTCATAGACAAATGATTTCCAGAGGGGCGTCACCAACGGACGTCGCGGATAGACCTAAAACCAATCAGAGCGATGAAGGAGATGACGTATGCAGAGCGGCGGAGAAACATCTCCGAGTGTTGTTCTTTGCTCGGTTTTTAACAAAAAGGAAACGTTCAAAACGCTTAAAACAGACGCGATAGCTGATTCGAACGAGTGATGTTCGACGGCGGCATCCATCTTTGTAATGTAGGCTGCTTCAAAATCCCAGCGCTGTCGTCATCGTGTAAAGCCCGCCCCAACGTTTCTGATTGGTGCCTCGATTTCGACGGATTGGAAATGGGCTTGAATGAGCTCTTCGCCAGACAAACTTTCAGAGCAAATCTAAATTTGCCGGAGGTTGTCTGGGTTTTCCCAGGCTAACTGTAGCACTGAATCCGGCGCATACTATATACTGTACCTTATGCGTTAGAGAAACAAGCACAACCATTTTGTTTGCCTTTTTGCAGAAGTTGTGTATTTCTATGGCATCACTGTCGAAGACTAATTAGCTGGTGAAGTGGATACTTATTGTAGAGTTTACAAGAGTTATCATAAGAATTGAAATGTTTGAAGCGGATGTCATAACAAATGTCTGTAGACTGGGAAGATTTTAAAACGAGCCGTTCATTCATAAAACGTAAGATCTTACCTCCATGCTGTGGAAATGAACAAATTAACGAATATAATGAGCCTCATTTAAATGGGAGACATATTTGCAGTGGAAAAAATTGCAATGACTTATTTTAAACCCCTACACCGATACCAAAGTTGGACAAAAATTATGAATAAAAAAATTGGCTCTTTTTTAAATCATGATTTAGCGCTTTACTAGAATTTTAGGAAGAGGATGTACAAAACTGCAATTCAACTAAATTCAACACAGCTAATACATTTTGGGAAATGTTCTTGAAAAAAAAAAAAGTGTTCTTCTGTGTCCTGGTCCACAAAAGTTAAATTATTAAATACAATAACATTTCTAAACTAAATACAAATTTACACAGGCATTTAAATCATATTCTGAGGCCTACATACCTTCAAATGGCTTTTTGCAAGTCAACATTCAAAGCTTGTCTTGACAAACTTTGCTTTTCTAGTTTTCTAATTCTACCTCCTTACATTCAAATGGCAATTGTGCTTACTGTTTGCTTTGAATTCAGGAATTTAAAAGATATTCTCTCAATTCAACATGACCCCGACCAGTACATGTGTGTGATTTCTGGTTCCTTTTTTCCACAAAACTGTCTCCTCTGTGTGGAGTCTATAAGAACGAGGTTATCAAAACTTCACACAGTGGCTTAAGTTGCAAATGTGACCATGATAAAAGCCCACACCAAAACAGTCTTAAAACAGCCCTTAGAAGTACCCTCACGTCAATATTTCTCACACAACCTCGGTTTACTGCTGCTCAATGCCAGCAGCCTAAATGTAATGATATGGTGGAATATTCTAAAATGCTGGCAGATGTGTTCCTTGGCGTTTCAAACCACAAATCTCTCCATCTCAAGTTGAGCAGAAGCCATTCAAGCCTCACAGAGAATAGAGGTTGTGTAAATATTGGGAAAACACCAAGACTAAAGGAGTGTAACTCCTTCGGTAATATTTCATATCTTAAGTTCCAACACAAAATAAACCAAGAGAAATCCAGCAGTCCACATGTCGTTATAACCACATAGGGCTCATCCATACATAAAATATGAGAATCCCTATTCCCACATGACTCCACATTTACCACTCCCATAAATTTCCTTTCCCTCAAGAAACACTTTGTTTCTACGCTTGGGCATTGAGTTGTACTTGAGATATGTTGCTGAATTATGGTGAAAGTATCAGATGGCATTACATGATATAATGAGAAAATAACTAAAAGAAAACATGATAAATTCCACTCGAAACATATTGCCATCCATATTCAAGGATGTGTTTTTGGACTTCATAAGCAGACAGAAGTCACTAATGAGGGGGAAACTCAAGTGTTGGAACAATTTCACCCCAAAGACATTAAAGTCTTGACTTCACAGCAAGTGACATATTAGACAACAGGCTTCATGGCGTGTAAATGTGGACAGTCATGTGTAACTATGTCTTGCATTCAATTTTATTAGCATTTTTACTTAGCAATTTCTAGTTTAAGAAATATTTACAATGCACTATATTCAAATTCTGACTTTTCTATTTTTTTTCCATGTCTTTCCTGAGTTTTGAAACTTACAGTATGTTTTCTCAGTATTAACAAACTGTCAGTACATTTCCAAACTGGAAAGCCATGAAAATAAAATAATAAAACCCAAAAGTAATAGAAAAGTTCAGTGATAGGCTACTGGATGTTTTTAATGTGCACGCACACAGCTATTCATTTACATGTATTCATTATATTTGTATGTAGAATTATGGTAAATAATGATTGCACAATAATGTATTTTGTAAAAAAAAAAAAAAAAATATATATATATATATATATAATCTCACAATATATCACAAAGCTCTGTTCTCATTACCTTGTATTTTTTTAAATCCACCAAATGGTATGCAAAGATAAACTCTTTTTCCTTTAAGCTCATCATCATCATCATCTCAATAAAAAAAAAATATATATATATTTCATAAAATATGTAATCCACATTTTAGTTTAAGGTAATACATAAGAATCATGCATGAATTCTTATTACAAATACATGCTGTAAAACGTCAGAAGTTATGAAGTAACAAATAAGCAAATATGATGCACACCATAATGCTCTTTAAAAAAGCCACGTATTACTAATTGATTGCATCTTATGTAAACAAACCCTGCGTTAAAGACGAATGGCTTTGTAAACGGAGCATGAGAAAGACAAAGAGAATTCACACTTGAGTCAACAAATGTTTACAATAACATGTCTGGTTACCAGCCAAGAGCTACCAAGAAATTCTGAAGAAACTGATCAAAAAAAAATCCAACGTCACGTGTCATAGTTCCTGTACTAAACATTCCAGCCAGGAGCCATTATAATGTTAGACTGGCAAACTCAGAAATATGATAGTGATCTTTCCTCTCCAATCTCACTGGGGTCTTGATGGATTAAACAAGGCAAACGTGATAAAGAGGGAGGAAGGCAGGCAGGATGAGATGAGAACAGAATTAAGTGCCAGGTGAAAATATGAAACCCATCCCGCAAGCGAAAGAACGATCATCTTTCATGTCTATACCGAAAAGGTCAATGGTGTGATCCTGCTGTCCGGGCCAGCAGCCAATCCCTTCACACCTAATGCCACACACACACACACACGCTGCTGCAGCAGAGAGTTACAACAGCTGTTAAGTGTGCATAATGAATGCTGTAAACCCAAGCAGTAAAACCCAGGCACGCCGCCCAGGGGGCGGATGAGAGAGAGACGACACCAAATCCTAGATCAAATTCTAAACGGAACATTAGAACTGAAGCAGAGGGCATTTAAAGAATCTTAATGAAGTAACAACTGCACAGGGAGTCAAAGCGCTGGCTAGTTCTAATAATAAAATGTTATTTACATTACTCTTATTCCATCCACTTATCACATTCTGGTCCACAGATGCATTAACTAAATTACTGATCTGAACTTCAGGAAAACGTATGTGTTCCTCATTCTTACTTTCGAAAGAACAAAGTCATAAAGAATTAAACATGAACACATGGTCATCCAAACCAGTGACAATAACATCATTGAATATTTGAAATCAATTTATTGATGCGCATTATACCAAAATGTAAGGATGCATTAAATTGATTAAAAGTAACAATAAAGATTTTTACATTGTTACAAAAAAATGATGCTGTTCTGTTGACCTTTCTATTCACCAAAGTATCCTTAAAAAAAGATATCAGTTTCCACAAAAAATATTAAGCAGCACTACTGTTTTCAATATTGATAATGAGAAATGTTTCTTGAGCAGCAAATCAGCATATTAGAATGATTTCTGAAAGATCATGTGACACTGAAGACTGGAGTAATAATGCTGCGAATTCAGCTTTGCCGTGACAAAGAGACACTTCATAAAAACACATTATAAAAATGGTAATAGTAAAAAGGCAATGACTTATCCTAGTCCTATTTCGAATCCCAATAGAAAAAAAATCAGGATACACTCTACATAATATCCTAATTCACTCCGAGTCTGAAATATGCCATATTATGGAAGTAAAATGGGCTGTAAGTGCAATTGCATGATTACATAAAACGGGGGATTTTTTTTTTCTTCATGTTTATGTTTGTTTATATAGTTTTGCACTAAGCAGGCATCTATCAGTGTGAATATAGCATCGTTCTCCCAGCTTCAGCCCTCATTGCACTACAATTCCTGATGTGTCCTACAGACATCTCACTGAACATCATTAACAAGCTCTTATATTTCAGAAAAGTATGGCCAGCAGTAACTGGCATAGTAAAAATCCACCGTAGTGACCTTGCTGTGACGGACACCTGGTTTTACTCTCCTGAGGGTGGCTTTAGCTCTTTGCAGTAGCTGCAGTGGCCCCTCTCTCTCCTTCTCATGTTCTTTTAAAAGTAGCATATACTAGAGCAGTCAATTTAAGAGTATAGGATTTAATTAATGGAAAGTAAGCATGCGTTTTATAGAGCTGTGTGTCAAGGCGAGTGATAGAGTGATTAAGTGGAAATGAAGTCTGCCTACGAGAGGACATAAATCTAAAGGGGACTACACTTAACCTCCAAGCCACTGTAAAAGACACCGAAAGAATTACTTGAAGGAAGAAACGGCGAATTGCTCCGCTGTGTAAAAACACCTGATAAAATGTGACACCTCAACTAAACAGCTCCCACATGTGTAAACCCATAAAAAGTGTTATTTGACTAACCAGAAAGATGAAATTCCCCAAAATGTAGAAAAATAGACTACCAGTACTAGGCATTGGCATGTGCCGGTATCAAATTTCCATGCTGCGATAAATTGAGCTTTTATCACGGTATACAGTATTATCATGATATTTTAAATTGCACAAGAGAAACGGATGGATTGGGGGTATCTAAAAAAAACAACTTGCATCACAATGTGTAATTGTGATTGTCAAAACATTTTGTAACTAAACAGAATTTTATTAAGTTTAGTGACAACATGTTACAATGTTTACATGGTACAATGGTTGGTAGGCTTCTGTTTGTATTATTGCTTAACAATTTTCACGGTTTCAATTCAATTCTTGGATTTGATTTCAATCTTGATTCAATATTGACTCATTTGGATAAATATTAGGTAGGCTACAGTAGATAGCCTGCATGTTAATTTTTCTCAAGAAAAAATATATCTCACATAATGCTGTAAACATACAGAGAGAAATTAAATATAATCTGGTTTTCATTATAATAACAATTATGTAATGACACAAGTAAAAATATAATAAATATGTAATATAGTGCACATATTTAGCAAAATACTCCTCTCTATAGCTATTTTGTCTAGTCAACTAACTCATTAAATGGCTTTCCTGATGTAAATGTAACGTTCTGTGAATTGGTCTCCTGCAGTTTTATTGACCTCTTTCCATGGTTGAAAAACAATGATTGATCGATATTATGTATGAGGCATATACCTTTCGGTAAGTTGTAATCTATCTTTAAATAAAAAGTAACAGATGATCGGTTTACTTGAACTGAGGCGCTACAGCGATCGGTCACGTCACATTTACAAGTGTCAAAACGGTATTTATTCTCTGAATTTCGTAATAAAATGGACAGAACCTGAGAGCTGATAATTTTTTTTCATATAAGTAACCTTGTTATGGTAAGGCGACTGGTCCAGAGTATCTCTGAAACGGCAGTATCTCTGAAACGGCAAGGCTTGTGCTCCCGGTCACCAGTGGTGAGAATTTACCAACAGTGATCCGAGGCGGGACAAACCACATACCAGCGACAGGGTGATCGAGGCTCATCGATGCATGAGGACAATGAAGGCTATCCCACCTGGTCACATAAGGTCTACTGTGGCACAAGTCACAAGATTTTAATTATGGTTATGGGATGAATGTGTCAACACACAGTGCATCACACTCTGCTGCGTATGGGGCTGTGTAGCTGGTCAGAGTCCCTATGATGACCCCTGTCCACCGTCGAAAGCACCTACAATAGGAAGTCGGAAATGGAATGGTGAAAGAAGGTCGCCTGGTCAGACGAGTTCCGTTTTATTTTACATCAAGTGGACGGCCATGTATGTGAGCGGCATTTACCTGGGGAAACGATGGCAACCAGGACGCACTGTGGGACGACAACAAGCCAGTGGAGGGGGGCAGTGTGATGCTCTGGGCAATGTTCTGCTGAGAAACCCTGGGTCCGTCCATTAATGTGGACGTAAATATGACACGTGCCACCTTAGCATTGTTGAGGACCAGGTACACCCCTTCATGACAATGGTGTTACCTACTTGAAGTGGCCACTTTCAGGAAGTAGCACACATTGTTCAGAAATGGTTTGAGGAAAATAATGAAGGGTTCAAGGTTTTACCCTGAGCCCCAAATTCCCCAGATCTGAAACCAATCGAGCATCTGTGGGATACCAACAAGCTTGATGCATAGTGGCTCCACCTTGTAACTTGAAGGATCTGCACAGCAATTTTAGTTCTAGGAACTTCTTTTGGAGGAACTAATTTAGCTGCTACTTCAGAGTAGGGTCTAAACCAGCACTATAGGAACTACTAGTGAAGTAAGTGTACACTGATTGGCTGAATGCATGCGAAAGACCAGCACTCGCCATTTTTTAAAAAGCAGTGTAAACTAGAGATGCACTGATTGATCGACTGGTGACCGGAATTGGCTGATTTTCACGTGATCGGCCATGACCGGCCGGTCAGTCTGACATATGCCGATTTCATGCCGGTCATATGCACTCGGGATGATTAAAGGTGCTCTAAGCGATGTCACGCGTTTTTTAGGCCAAAACATTTTTTGTCACATACAGCAAATATCTCCTCACTATCCGCTAGCTGCCTGTCCCCTGAACACACTGTAAAAAAATGCGGTCTCTGTAGACAGCCCAGGCTCCACAAACAGCAACAAAAACAAACTGCGGCGACCCGCTCCACAAAACAAAACAGTGTTCCAGTCTGGGGGTGGGGTTAGTGTGCGTACATGGGGGGTGTGGAGGAGAGAAACCTGAAGAGGGAAGTTAGAATTTTAACTCTTCAAGTTTGATATGGCCGACACACGACCAAAGAGACGGCGTTCTGATGAACAGATTGCAAAAATACAAAGAGGGAAAAGGAGAAGGAACGCATGCCCGAATTTACTCTGGAAAAGCCTTTGAAAGGTGGTGAGAACTCCGCCGGCAGAAGGGCTTCCAATCCGACATTCAGGTAACGTTAGCTCTGTTTTTGCTGGACAGGTGGGTAAATCCAGTTTGGTTTTTCTAAATGGACTTTCATGTTCGCCTAACAAACACAAGGATATAATTAGCTAGAACAATGCAGTCAGCGCTAACTTTGGTGAATACAACATATAGGTTACTAGCAGCTAGCTATCGATCTCTATTGTAAATAATCAAGCAAACTCACAGTAGGGCGACAGTTTGTGTGAATGATAGTTTTCACCAACTATTTATTATGAAATTGAATGTTCATTCATAGCCTATTGACAACTTTGACTACATTTGAAGCTAACGTTATCTTGCTATTATTGCGTCCTGGTATGGGAGCTAAAGTTATAACCTCAGGTGGCGAAACGTTTTATCGTGTTTTTCTGGTAATGTTTCTATTTTTTTTTTTTGCATTATATGAAAGCATTTATCTCACTTGGCGACATTACACCTTGAAAGAAGTATCAGTAAAACTACAGGGGGAGGGGACGGGATGAGGAGGAGGGAAGGTTTAGCTAGCCTCCGTTTTGTTTGACAATACTTTGAATGTCAACAAGAAATGACGTCACCCAGCATCGCTTAGAGCACCTTTAACATCGCGCAACACCAGCATCACGCATGCACACGGAACACACATGTAGGAAACCTCGTGAATTACGGACGTTTCAGCGCAGCGTGTATTTTTTTCGCCGTGCATGTTAATCAATGAGTGCATTCACACCGTGAGCAGGAGCAGCGCGGGAGCGCCAAGGGAGCGTCGCATGAGCAGCAGTGAGGCGGGGTTTCAGCGCCGAGTCTATTTTTTCTGTGCTGCTAACACTCAAAGTGAAAGCAGACTTTTGATGGACAAAATAAATATGATTTCACACAAAAAGTGCCCAAAATGCACAGAATTTGCATGTCTAGTGTGTTTTAACAAGAACTGGAATAGGCTATGTCAGAAAAAGAAAATGAAGACTCTATTTATAGAAAATTTACCCATTTAAACTTGCTAGTATTATTCAGTTTGGGTAAAAGTAGGCTATATGGTGTTTTATAAAAAAATATATTTGTGTGTGCTGTAAAGTAGTTAGAAGAAATGAAATCGGAATCGGCTAAAATCGGTATCGGCAGGTCAAACTCAATGAAAAATCGGACATCGGAATCAGCCTAGAAAATTGTAATCGGTGCATCTCTAGTGTAAACAGATTATTGCCTATATATTTACTCAAACTAAAATAAAATATGAACATGGAAAACAGTGATAGATTGACCTCTTAACCTTTATGCTGAGGAGAAAATCCAATGCAACTTTGGACCAAGAGAAACATGGTTATGCTCAGCTAGCAACACTGGGCATCAACCACACGGCAAACGCAAATACCTTTTCACATACTGTCTACTTTCTTTGTATAACAGTTCTATCTAATAACTTATAAGACAGGACTGTTAAACAGATCGTAAACTAATGACGGAGAATGGGAGTGCGTGTGCTCAGGCGTTCTCAGCACCATCAAAATAAAAGTCACAACACCAAGTGGAGCCTACGTCACTTCAGAGGTCCTACTGGCGGTGCAAATGCAAACAGGAAAATGTCCCTAATGGAACCATCCATTTTCGGGGAACCACCCTGGTGGCTAGTTTCTAGAACTAATCAGAGCAAAAGCCCCTAATGCCCTAGCAGCCGGTGCTGTTTTGGCAGTACACAGGGGACCACCAGCATATTAGGCAGGTGTGGTCATAATGTTTTGGCTCATCTGTGTGTGTGTGTGTGTGTGTGTATAGGCTCTCTCTCTCTCTCTCTCTCTCTCTCTCTCTCTCTCTCTATATATATATATATATATATATATATATATATATATATATATATATATATATATATATATATATATATATATATATATTAGGGCTGTCAAACGATTAAAATATTTAATCGCAATTAATCGCATTAATGTCATAGTTAACTCGCGATTA